>OVAX01001346.1:0-46711 GCA_900406405.1 Lepidium africanum | reverse complement strand
CAAAATTTAAAAAAAAAAAAAAAAAACCCTCATAAAACAAGAGCTCATCATGACTCTTTTCATATTCTTCAGAAAAATAAATAAAAACTGATAGAGAATTATGTTAATTAAAAGCCCATTTTAATATATAAATGTAATACTACTTTTTAAAAATAAATCCTTACTACTATTTTTGGTCGATATAAATCTTTACTACTATAGTTGTAGATAAACTTAAGAAAATATATTTGTTTGCTTTTTGTTATATATTTCCTTATATTTATACTTTTAAATACAATATCTTTTTATATATATACATATATATATTTTATATTTTTTTTCTATTGTTTTCAAAATATTTAATTGGCTTGAGGTCAACATTGTATATAAGTTCAATGATTTTTTTTCTTAATTTCATATGATGTTCATTAAGAAAACAACAATAAATATAACATCGATTAAACGATATAAACATAATGTGCATACCAAGTACATGAAAATTTTCAAAGAGAAAACACATATCATACAATGTTTATGGAAAAATATGTTGTTATATGTGACATGCCACTCAAAAAATTTTATATCACATTTTAAAAGTGATGATGCTGATTAAAAATAATATAATAATTATTATTACTATATATGAATAATTATTATGTTAAGATTGTGAATTACAATTTTTTATCATATATCATTGTCATATATTTACAAATTTTTTAAAAATATGTATTTGGTAGTATTTTTAAAAATAATAAAATAGTAGTATGTTTTAAAATTCATTTATTTGAAAATATTCATTTTGCAGTATATCGAATCAATTGCTTAAACATATATATTCTTTTTGATAAAATTTTTTTTCCAAGCAATTGAAATTTAGAATTACTTCTTCAAGCTTCCAAAAGACTCAAATAAAATATGAGTTTTAGGGAAAACAATAAGTTTTGATGTGCTAAATAACCCAAATGATAAAAAAGAAATATTTTCAATCTCTTCTCATGCTTGAACTCGTGGAGCATCTCCATTTCGCAATTGCTCATAATTCCATACATGGGTGAAATACATCTATATATATATATATATATTTTAATTTACAAAAACTTAAATATACACATATATTTTTTTCAATCGCATCATGTTGGATTTTCAGTTATATCATTTTGATCCGAGAGACACAGTATTTCCAATGAGTGATTATGTTCGTGCGGATTCATTTTGGTTCTTCGTTGTGAGGCAAAGTTTGAACGCCGGCCTCAGCAAATCAAATAAGGAAATCCGACATAATCGTGATCATGAAGAAAGGTTTTGGAAGTTTAAGTCAAACACAAAACTTATACTCAGTTTTGAGTATGTGAAAGTAATTCCAAACAATGCATTTCAGACCATTGTTATTTGAATAAATGTTAAATTAATTAAAAAAAACGGTTTTACAATGCTTGTAATTTTGTTTGAAAATAATCTAAAAAGACAAAATTCAAACTATTGAATTAAGACTTTATTTTCGTGAGGCAAACCAAACTTCCATTGTGCCTCTATGTTTCATAACTCTTATTTCCCGAATTGATGATATTCGGTTTCGAACTTGTCGATCAATAATTTGGATAAGCCGGGTCAAGCTAGATTGGAGGGAGTGGTGGTTCTCCATGTCTTCATCCATTCCGTTCCTTCCATATCGAGTAAATAGTGATCTGAAACACATATCGCACAAGAAAAAGGAGGATCTTATTGATAGAGAGGTCAACAAGTATCTTTGAGATGATGTTCCATTGTGTTGTATACTTGGTGTTGAAGAGGTTTTGGCAAGGTTATTCCAAATCTCTTCAGAATATCTGCAGTAATGGTCACGTGTTTCTATCGGGTTGTTGCATATAACACATGAAACATTGCCATCCTGTCTCCAGTTGAGAGACGGTTCTGTATCGCTAGCCTAGATAGGAAAGAGTACTTAGGTGTGGCGTAAGAAAACCATATATTTTGAATTTATATGAAGTATATACTAAATAGCAACAAAAAAAGCCCTTATTGGAACGATATACTTTTATATATGAGGACCACAGGCTTAATATGTCATTAAAAATTATAATTTGGACACACTAAAACCATATAAATTAAAATTTATATGAGAAAGGACCACAGGCCGCTTAATATGTCACTCGGTTCATCACCTCCACTTGCTTCATGCCTTGGCTTGCCCAACTTTTCATGCATTATAACCAACAAATTACAGATAAATGAAAAATTAGACCTTCTGGACTATTTAATTACATATTTGTCCTAATATGCACTAATTACATATTGTAAAAATTTAAGAGAGAATTTCTAGTTAAATCCTTTTAAATTTGTGAAAATATAACAACTAGATTATACTTGAATATAACCAAAAGATGACCTAAATGCCTTTAAATATAACAACCAAATTATACGTACTGCAAAAGAATAAACCCCATTAGCCGTCAGGTTGTAGCATTCAAAAGAGTACGTCAATGCAGTGGCCGTAAAGCTTAGGTTGTAGACTTGAATATAAGGGCCTCCCATTTGAAGTGGGAAAGACCACATAGAGATAAAGAGCAATGGAGTCTGCTAAATTAGAGATCAATAGCCATCAAAATTTGATCGTCATGCGCCATGGTGATAGACTTGACTCTTTGGATCCACTCTGGCCTTCAACTTCTAAGAGACCATGGGATCCACCCCTCGCTCAGGATGGTATGGCTCGGGCCTTTCAAACCGGTCAGAGACTCCGGTCTCAACTTGGGTTTCCAATTCACCGTGTCATTGTCTCACCTTTCCTTCGTTGCATCCAAACCGCTAATGAAGTCGTTGCTGCTCTCTCAGCCGTCCATTTTGATCCCAACGCTATGTCCTCTAAAGATGTCTCTTCCATCGACAATACTAAGCTCAAGGTAAGACATAATATCGCTCTCTCTCTCAGACTTGGACTCGTGTTTGTAGTCAAGTGGTTCAATGAGCTAATGTTGGTTTGTGTCATAATTGTTATACGAATCCAAAAGTGTGTATATTGTCAGAATGTGATTAATATTTCACATCGGAAGATAAAATCATTATAATCTAATATATATGATTTAAGGATCAATCCACTTTTTAACAAATTGTATTTTAAAAAGAAACCCATAATTTATCATGATATCATATTTCAAGGTTAGTCGCAGCAAAACATGCACGATGATGCGTCTGTTGTGGTATTTCGAAATCGAAATGTTATGAGTTATACTATCTACATATCAAAAGACACATTAGATATGTAAGTGATATATCACATCAAAAATTGAGATCATTATATATGGCTTTAGTTGTTGACGTAAACAGGACTGAAACGTGTGTTATGTTCTTATAAACGTAATAATCATATTTTATCAAAGCATTATTTGAGATGCTTATGGCTTGTCTCGTCTCTTTCAGGTAGCAATTGAATTTGGATTGTGCAAGGTAATGAACAGAAAAGCTAATGAAAGACAATCTGCTCCTAAACATAGGGATTTTGAATTCAGTATTAAGGATCTTGAAGCTATGTTTCCTGAGGGAACAATGGATTTCGACGTGGATATGGTTTATAAAAAGGTGTTCTATATATGACTCTTCCGTTTATGTATTATTTTATTTATGTGGACATAACATCTACAAACAAGAGTCACACAAATTTATTAAATAACCATGAAAGTTCATAAAAAACTATCACGAATAGTTTCGATTTTTCTAGCACGACCGTATAATTGATTTCTATATTCTCTGTTGGATCTGTTTAGTTGCCAAATTGGGGAGAATCTTTACAAGACTACACGGAGCGATATGTTAAGACGTTGAAGGTTCTTGCGGACAAGTATCCTTCCGAGAACTTACTCTTAATCACTCATTGTAAGCACACAAATTTATGACATCTTACTTCTTAAATCAAAACTTACATTTCTCTAATCTTTTTTTATGTTTTTATTGGGAGATTTCAGGGGGAGGAGTAAATACTACACGTAACAACAATTTCATAATCACAACTGCGTACAAGATAGCGTATTGTGGATGTGTTGAATTGAGAAGACAAATTATAAATAGTGATGATAGGTTTAGTAAATCTGAGGAATTTGAGGTGGTTACGAGTCATGGAATATCCTTCGGACACCACACTGTCCCAATCTATCACCCTGTCATAAACCAATTTCTGGTTTAGCTGGTTTATATGTGAACATTTGGTTTCACGGTTAAATTCAATAAAAAAGGATTAAGAATTATGGTTAGTTATATAAGTGATTTAATGGTTACATGTGCGTGTCCTTGTTTTAAGAAATATTCATAGTGAACAATAATATTTCCATATTTTTTTGTTTCTGTAAAATTTTGACCAACTTATGTCCTACCAAAAAAACATACTAAACATATAAATTAGTATATAATTTCAACACACTAGCATTGGAAAAAAAACAATAGATATGTCTAATTATTCAATCACAAATAGTTGAGTAGAGATGAATAAGCAGCAACCCCAATAATCTATACTAATAATCGAAAACGGACATATCTATACTAAAAGTACAGTACTATATTGCAGAAAGTAATTAAAGTAAAACGGACAAATATTTTGAAAAAATCTTTCGAAATTTTAAAAGGAAATTGTTAAGAGTTAATTAATTGCGTAACGTTACCATTCATTTCTTTTTTTTTATTCGACTTCTTTCTTCTTACAAGTTCAATCTCTGTTGCATCATCAGCTTCTCACTGCTCAATTTTATATAATTGTTGTCTTCTTAGCTTCTGCGAGGTTTAATTGTATTATGATCATTGTATGCACAGTATGGTTTTATTGTAAATCATTATTCTTTACGGATTTAGGGTTTTATTTTTGTTCCCATGACGATCAAAGACGAATCAGAGAGTTGCGGTAGTAGAGCCGTCGTGGTTTCACCGTCTCAGGAAAACCCTAAACATTACCAGATGAAACTTGATGTCTACGGTAAGGTTTTACAGCGACTTCAAGAATCTAACTACGGTAAAGTTTTATAAGTGTTCAAATTTTAAATTTTCAAAAACTAACCGAACTTTGCATTCAGTCTTTAAATTTTTCTTTGGTCCGTTAGAAATGTTAAATTTCAATCTGTTTTTAAATAATATAAATTTACACTAACTTTTTGATTATTTTTCTAATACAAAGATTTTGAATCAGTTTTATAAGTTTGAAAATCATTTGCAAATTATGGTTTCTTATATGTTTGAATTGGTTATATAAGTGTTCAAATTTTAAAAGTTCAGAAACTAACCGAACTTCGCATTCAGTCCTTAAATTTTTCTTTGATATGTAGAAATGTTGAAGTTCAATTTGTTTTTGAATAATATAAATTTACACTTAATTATTCAATGTGTTTTTAATTTGGTTTTATTAGTTCGATCTTTCTCTCCATATTACTGCTATTGTTCTGACACATTAGAGATTGTTTAAATTGGCTGAAGATCCTACAACTAGGAGAGTATGTATGTTATTGTCGAATCCTTCCCTCATTGGTCAGTTCTTACATTAATTTCGATTATTAGACTTAAACATCCAAGTTTGTTGATTATTTTAAGGGAATTTTAGGAGAAATGCATTTTTTGAGTTTAAAATTATAAAAAATACTCACTTTTTTTTTGTCTCATAGAAAATGCACTTTTCGAGTTTTAAATTATGAGAAATACTCTTTTTTTTAGTATGAATTGTGTTTACGGTGGACAATTATATAATATTATTGTTCTTTGTGGATATAATGTAGTATTTTGTCCACCAAATTTATTATATATATACACCGTAAATTATATAATTTTCTACCGTGGACAAAATTATGTTTTATGTCCCAATTTCAAAATACTTCATTTTTGTGAAAAAATGCACTTCGCTGAAGTTTTTGAAAAAATAATTTTTTTTACAATTTAAAACTTAAAATGGGTATTTTTCATAATTTTCTCTTGATTTAACGTCACGTTCTCATTCTTTGTTGGCTATTAAGATAAGGAATTGCTAAATGATTTGGGTTGTGGATTTCCTTTGTAAGAATTACATTATATGCATGGTGAAGGCTAAACTTTGTCCACAAGGCAAGCTTTATCCCCAAGTCTTTAAACTTACTCCCCAAGACATCTACCAATATTACAACATTTGGTTTTTTTTTTTNTTTTTTTTTTTTTTTTTTTTTTTTTTTTTTTTTTTTGTCAACATTATTCTTTCTAAAATTACAACATTAATCCTTATAACTGTAAAGTTGGTCCAGCACAAGACTGTGTTCGGTTTTGTGGAGTGATCGGTTTGGTAAACGAAATCTTTTCTACTTTTTATTTCTGGGTGTCAAATTGGTTTGGTAAACAAGTATTTTTTTTCTTTTACTTTTGATTTTCGGGTTTCAAATTACTTTAATTAACAATCTTTTTTTTTTTTTTGTACTTTTGATTTTTCCGGTTTCAAATTGTTTTGGTAAACAAAAAAGATTTTTTACTTTTCCAAAAATAATATTTTCAAACATTTTAGTCAATGTTTTCATTTCAATTAAAATAAATGTTTAAATTTTATATTTTTGAAAACTAACCGAACTTGGCATTCAATCCTTAAAAGTTTCTTTGGTCCATTAGAAATGTTGCAGTTCAATATGTTTTTGAATATTATAAATTTACACTTAATTTTCTTGATTATTTTTCTAATAAAAAGATTTTGAATCGGTTTCATAAATCTGAAATTCCTTGCAAATGGTGTTTTATATGCTTGAATCGGTTTTATAAGTTCTCAAATTAGAAATTTTCAAAAACTAACTGAACTTCGAATTTAGTCCTTAGAATTCCTTTGGTATGTTGGAAATGTTGAAGTTCAATATGTTTTTGAATAATAGTATAAATTTGCATTTAATTTTTTGGTTA
Organism: Lepidium africanum; assembly: GCA_900406405.1. Taxonomy (NCBI): domain Eukaryota; kingdom Viridiplantae; phylum Streptophyta; class Magnoliopsida; order Brassicales; family Brassicaceae; genus Lepidium; species Lepidium africanum. The sequence goes on along the minus strand of OVAX01001346.1, from coordinate 39,853 downwards.
TTTTTCTAATAAAAAGATTTTGAGTTGGTTTTATAAGTTTGAATTCTTGGCAAATGATGTTTTTACATAAATTTTTTTTGATTTTTGTTATACAACATATTTTCATTTCAATAATTTAAGTGTTTTGTTTTGTTTTGTTTTGAGCAACATAATAAATATAAGTGTTTAAATTTCAACTCTTTGAAGTTCTATTTGTTTTTTTTTGGTCAACGTTGGATCGACAACCTGATCCATAATGCAGCTCACAGAAATCAAACCTTGGTACCAATTCATTAGCTGGATCATTCTAACCATCAGACTGAGAACAACTCGGCATTTACACTTAACTCGACATTTACACTTAATTGTTTTCCTAATATAAAGTATATATATTGAATGTTTTATTAAGTTTTTGAGTAATCCGTTTCAGCACTACATATTGCAACTCACGACTACTTTTTGTTTGTATTTCCTTAATTTTCTAAATTTGTTTTCGAATATCAAAGCAAAATGTATACACTTAACTACTATCATATGATTTTCTTATTATGTATTTTTTTATTTTTTTGAAATGCAAAATTTATTGATCATCAAAATAATAAAGAACTAAAATAATATTAATTTGAACCATCTTTGGAGTAAACCATGCAACCGATGATGAGGCATATAATGAAGCTAATAATTCCTATTATGGAGAATCTTATCAAGAAGCCGAGTGAGAACAGATGGAGAGAGCCATGGTTTACCATGAATATGCGCATTTCTCTCTCGCCAAAGATGGTATAATGAAATTAGTTTCATAAGATTGCGTTCAACTCGTGCAAACAAATTGACTTTTAGAGTTTTACCAAACATTTTCATAGCAACTCAACATAGTATTTTAAACAAACAGAAGAAAATTAGCGAGTATTTTTGTATTAAAAGATAATAATTTTTAAACAAGTGATCGTATTATGATGGTAATCAAAATAAAACAAAACATGTGAAAAACAATTACAACAACATTAACTTTTGACAGAGAATATAGGCTTGGTTTTATCTTTCCACCTGGAGAGAATTATTTTTATATACATTCCACATAAAGTTTATAAAAACGCGAAACTCTCATTTCAAAGAGCCCACTCTCATTTCAAAGAGCCCCTTATTTGTTCATTGACTTTAGTAACAACAAAACTTGGATTAGTTCAGTTTCCATTTTAAATTCCAACATCATCCAAGAATCGTGGAGTGTCTAAGCTTGTCCATTGATGAGTTTTAATTTATGTATTTTGTTATGTTTACTTTTGATCTGTATTCTTGTTGGAGGTGGGTTTCACCCCCCAACATAAATTCAATTCGGTTGCTCCCGTGACTCAATCAAGAATGAAGCTCTTCAACATGCCTTTAATGGAGTACTCAAGAAGACTAGCATGTGGGCGTGTAGTCTGAATGCACTATTTTTCCCTTAGTAGGTTTTGTCCCAAATGGGTTTTCTCACTAAGGTTTTTAATGAGACATTCGGGCTGCACCAACAAGAGACCCATTTGTTAATATATATCTTTAAGTCCAAGACTCATCTCGAACCTCAACCCAAAGTCTACTTGTCAACACAAGTCAAGAAGATAAGAAATTTTCCATATCTCAAATATGGAATATTTTCAAGAATCTAGGGATATCTTTTAGAGATAATGTTAATTTTCCAAATAGGAAAAGGAAATATTACATTGTAATATAGGTTTAAACCTCCTATATTCATCTATAAATAGAGGAGACTACCTCCAAAGAGAGGACATGGAAAATTCGATACACACATCTCATATACAATCAATAAACACAACTCTTTGCACTATTCTTTTCGTCTCCTTAATAATAAGAATTCTTATTTGTTTCCTTTTACAAGAGATTTGATCAGGATTTAGGACCCTTGTGCTAAATCCTGCTCGAACAGTTGGCGCTAAAAGGAGAGGGAACGAAAAGAATTCTTTACACAAGAAGGACGACGAAAAGAATTCTTTACAAAGAGGACATCTTCAATCCTTCCGACATCCCCTAAGCTAAGTATCTCTTATTTTATATAGTTATCAATTCGTGCTAAAATATCATCACGCTTGCATGATATCTTCTTATTTATCATAAGAATCGATTTTGATATTAAACAAGGGTCAGTTTATATCATTAAGCATTATCTATTTATAACCAATTCTTTTTCAATCGATTAGTTTTTACTTTTTGATTTGATTTAGCTAAATAGGATCAATTTTTGACAATTGGCTGCATGATAACTCACCTGATATGATTGAATTATTGGCCACGATCGTTTGAAAGTCAAAGCATCAAAGTGCCATAATTGCTTTCCAATAGATTCTATAAATATAGTTTTCTGGATTAATGTTGTATATAATTTTGTCTCACGTCAACAACTATGGCTGCATATTTTATCTTATTCCTAATTGTCATATCAATATCAAATTACACTATCGCTTTACTAATTCCTTTTTAGTCGATTTCAAATTTTGCTTAGAACATGACTAGTATCGTCCAGTAATTATATCTTTGATAGGCCATTGATTATCATCAGACCTAGTCATCATATGTAGTGCATAGTCTATTTTGCATTAATAATTTTGATACCTCGGAGATTTACTTTTATCATTCTTGCATATTTGAATTTATTCGTCCCCCTTTGATTCATGATATTTATATCTATCTATAAATCTAATACCGAGATATCTTCTCGTTCAAAGAAAAAAAAAAAAAAAGAAGGGCCGAGACCCCTACTCTCAAAAAGCCAAGTCTTAAAATCTTGTAGAATTTGAAACCTCGCAAAAGTTTCACCGAGTCTTAAAATCTCACACAATGGCCGAGACCCTACTCTCTAAAAGTCGAGTTTGCGGGGTTGCTCGCAAAATTTATTCCGAGTCTTAAAATCTCAACAATGGCTGAGACCTTACTCTCTAAGCCGAGTCTTAAAATCTCGCCGGGTCTTAAAATCCCGCACAATTCAAAGCTGAGTCTAAATCTCGCCGAGTCAAGTCAAATTCTCGTACCTTTTAAGCTGAGTCTTAAAATCTCGCCGGGTCTGAAAATTCCGCTCACTATAGCCGAGTCTTTAAACCTCGCACGATTTAAAGCCGAGTCATAAAATCTCGCCGAGTCTAAAGTCTCGCTCGATCTAAGCCAAGTCAAAAAACCTTGCCGAGACGGAATTCTCGCAAATAATAGAGGCAAGTCTCAAACTCCCTAAGCCGAGAGCAAGTTCTCGCAAATACGAAATCTAATTCTTATCCTTAAGGCGAGTCTTAAAATCTCGCCGAGACGAAATTCTCGAAAATAATAGGGTTAAGTCGATAAACCCCACCTAACCCGAGATTACGTTCTCGGAATAAAATTCCTTTGAAAAAGAGGAATTACCAAACATATAAAGTCGAGTCTTAAAATCTCGCCGGGTCTTATAATTCCATTCAAAATAGCCGAGTCTTAAAATCTCGTCGAGACGAAACTCTCGAAAATAATAGAGTTGAAACCAAAAAGCTCCACTAAACCAAGATTGAATTCTCATAACAAAGCCTCTGGCAAAAACAGAATTACTAGCACTTAAAAACGAGTCTTAAAAAATCTTGTTGGGTCTTAAAATCCCACTCATAATTGCCGAGTCTTAAAACCTTGCCGAGACAAAATTCTCGAAGATAATAAAATCAGGTCGAGAATCTCACTTAAAAGCCAAGACCTAATTCTCACACTTGTCCGAGATCGCGTTTTCGTCAAAACATTCAAACAAAAATCCAGAAGCATAACTCTCAAAAGGGAAGAACACATTTTTTCTTTTCTAATTTTTTGAAATTTCTTTCAACAAAAAAAAAAGGTAGTATTATGAAGATTATTTCCGAGATCAAACTTCTTAACACTTAATCTGAGTCTTAAAATCTCAGCTTTAAGCGCCAAACAGTGAAACTCTCTCTTTCCTAACAAACGAGATCGAACTCTCAAACTTAGGGAGGGAACTTAGCTAAACGCGCAAACAAGAAAAGATCTCGGGAATTAAACTTCATGATTCTTCCATTCGTTTCATGTTTACAATTCAATCTTTGGAAAAGTTTACAATTCAAAGTACGAGAACCATTCTCATTGATAATGAATTTCATTACACAGGAAAACAAAATTAATTACAAGGCCAAATGCCGACAACAAGGAGTAAAGAAACAACTCGAAAGAACCGAGACCAAGTTCTCGCAACTATGCCGAGACCAAGTTCTCGCAATTACGCCGAGACCAAGTTCTCGCAACTACGCCGAGACCAAGTTCTCGCAACTACGCCGAGACCAAGTTCTCGCAACTATACCTAGACCAAGTTCTCGCAATTATGCCGAGACCAAGTTCTCATAACTATGCCGAGACCAAGTTCTCACAATTAAGCCGAGATCTAATTCTCGCAAAAAATGAAACATAGTTTCGTACAGAAAGTCGGGATTATTTCTCGCAAATTATTATGAGATCTAATTCTCAACTAGTCTTAAGCCGAGCCTTAAAATCTCAGTTTAAGATATAAAAGAGCCTACGAGATAAATCCTCACTAAGGGCCAACACAGCGGGGTCTATCCCTAAAATCCTAATCGAAACTTTGTTTTTGCAGTTAAAGCCAAGACCTAGTTCTTGCATCTCATAAGCCGAGATCTAACCCTCGCAGTGAAGCCGCGACCCATTTTTCGCATTTCGCAAAATCGATCTCCACCACAGACATGTCTATACACCTTGCGCCTCTTTGGATTTACGTCATACCAGACTGTTTACTCGAAATTCGCCGAACTCAAATGCATCTTCCTTCGCCAAATTGGGGGGGGGACAATTGTTGGAGGTGGGTTTCCCCCCCCCCCCCGACATAAATCCAACTCAGCTGCTCCCGTGACTCAATCAAGAATGAAGCTCTTCAACATGCCTTTAATGGAGTACTTAAGAAGACTAGCATGTGAGCGTGTAGTCTGAATGCACTACTTTTCCCTTAGTGGGTTTTGTCCCAAGTGGGTTTTCCCACTAAGGTTTTTAATGAGACATTCAGGCTGCACCAACAAGAGGCCCATTTGTTAATATATATCTTTAAGTCCAAGACTCATCTCGGACCTCGACCCAAAGTCTACTTGTCAAGACAAGTCAAGAAGATAAGAAATTTTTCATATCTCAAATATGAAATATTTCCAAGAATCTAGGAATATCTTTTAGAGATAATGTTAATTTTCCTAATAGGAAAAAGAAATATTACATTGTAATCTAGGTCTAAACCTCTTATATTCATCTATAAATAGAGGAGACTACCTCCAAAGAGAAGACATGGGGAATTTGATACACATCTCATATACAATCAATAAACACAACTCTTTGCCCTATTCTTTTCGTCTCCTTAATAATAAAAATTCTTATTTGTTTACCTTTACAAGAGATTTGATAAGGATTTAGAACCCTTGCGTTAAATACTGCTCGAACTTATCCTATCTTTTTTATGCTGTGCAATAACAACAGTTATCTAATAAACTAATGGAAACCCAAGAAAAAAAAAATAACATATCCCATTACATTGGCGGACGTAAGTTGAGCATAGGTGAGGCAGGTGCCTCATACACATTTTTTTTTTTGTTGGTTTGAAATTCTTTTTAAAATCTTTTTTATAGATGTTTTTATTTTCAAAATGCATTAGTGCCTCATATTAATATTAATCCTAGATCCGCCAATATCCCATTAGCCGTCAGATTGTAGCATTCCAATAGAGTTCGTCCATGCAGTAGCCGTAAAGCTTATGTTGTAGACTTGTAGTGTTTTTTAATCAAGTTGGACTTGTATAAACGTAAACGTAAGGTATTTTTGACATTTTCTCCAAATTTTAATAACGTTTTCGTAAATTTTTAAAATGCATTTTATGAAGACGTCTCAAAAGGTTCATAGTCAACAAAAAAAAGAAAAAAAAAGAACAAATTTGAAAGCTCGTTATTGTCTATAAAAGGCATCCCATTTCAAGTGGGAAAGGCCACACAGAGAATGGAGTCTGCTAATTCAGAGATCAATAGCCATCAAAATGTTATCGTGATGCGCCACAGTGATCGAATAGACTTTTTGGACCCACTTTGGGCTTCCACTGCTAAGAGACCGTTGGATCCACCACTTGCTCAGGAGGGTATGGCTCGGGCCTTTCGAACAGGTCAGAGAATCCGGTCTCAAATTGGGTTTCCAATTCACCGTGTCTTCGTCTCCCCTTTTCTTCGCTGCATCCAAACCGCTTACGAAGTAGTTGCCGCTCTCTCCGCTGTCTATGTCGATCCCAACGCTATTTCCTCTCAAGATGTCTCTTCCATCGACAATACTAAGCTCAAGGTCAGACAGCATATCTCTATATGTATATGTTGGAATTTGACTTGTGTTTGTAGTATAAGAATATCCCACATTGGACAGAAAGAGAATTATACTCTACTATATATATACATGAGATATGAGTGTATTCTCTCATTACCAATTAGTTATAAGTTGGAAGCACATAAACTAACATGGTATTACAGCCAATACGACCACACAAATGTTAATACTCAACATGCAAACGGGCTAGTTGTACTTCTCTGAGATTGTGTGTATTGGACTAACACTCATCTCGAAGAGGCCTATAAGTATATTTCATATTGGAAACAAAGAAAATTCTACTATACTATATATAAGATATGAGTCTTTCAACTCATTGCCATTTGATTTTAAATTGGAAGCCATTATGTTACATGTAGTACATCTAGAGGTTTATGTGTTGATGTAGGGTTTGTGTCATAATCTTGATTCAAACTCGAAGTCGAAAGTGTGCATATGTTAGTTGTTAACGTTAGACCGGATTCAAACATGTGTTATGTCTTTGTAACATAATGATCATATTAATTAAAGCATTTGAGATGCTTATGCCTTGTCTCGTCTGTTTCAGGTTGCAATTGAATTTGGATTGGCAAGGTTTAATCTATTGAATACAAAAGGTATTGAGAGCGAATCTGCTCCTAAAAATAGGGATTTTGAATTCAATGTTAAGGATCTCGAAGCTATGTTTCCTGAGGAAACCGTGGATTTTGACGTGGACATGGTTTATAAAGAGGTGCTCTATATGACTCTTCTTATTTCATGTATTATTTCACATATGATTTATAAACTTGATTTATGTATTCCTTGTTGGATCTGTTTAGTTGCCAGAATGGGGAGAATCTCTACAAGACTACAGGGATCGATATGTTAATACATTTAAGTCTCTTGCGGACAAGTATCCGTCTGAGAACTTACTCTTAATCACTCATGGTAAGCAAAAGAAATTATGACATTTTAGTTCTTAAATCAAAAGCAACATTTCTTTAATCTTTTTTTGTTTTTGTTTTTTTTGGTGGGTAATTTCAGCGGGAGCAGTAAGTACTACACGTAACAATTTCATAAATTCAACTAAGTACAAGGTTGATTATTGTGGTTATGTTGAATTAAGAAGACAAATTATAAATAATGGTGATGGGTTTGGTAAATCTGAGGAATTTGAGGTGGTTACTAATCATGGAATATCTTTCAAGCGCCATACTGTTCTAAGCCAATCTCCGGTTTAGTTTGGTCTATATATGAACTTTTGGTTTCACGGTTTGATTCAATAAGAAAGTATTAAGAATAATGGTTCAGCGAATTTTCGTTTTCGTCCACAAAAACAACAAATACCTTAAGTAAAAGAGTTAATAATGTAGTATTTGTATTGTTATTGTCGTTCAATAAAATGTGTTGGATGTATAAGTGATATAATGGTTGCATGTGCTTGTCCTTGTTTTAAGGAATCTTCATTAAGTGCAATATTATTTCCATATTTTTTTGTTTCTGCAATTTTTTTAACCAAATTACGGTAATTTAGTCATGTAAAACACTAAACGTATGTATATAATTAGGACACATTAGCATTGGGAAAAAATTCATAAATATGTCTAATCCCATCACTTTGTATACTCTTTCCGTTTCAAATTATATATTAAAAAAAATCATAATTATAATATTTTAATATTAATTATTATTCTAAAGTAAAAAAAAAATTAATTAAGAAGTAAAAAGAAAATATATTAATGAGAACAAAACATGAAATATGTGGATGGCGATGTTTCTTCCAAATCCTCGAAGCTCCTAAGCTGGCGTTTCATCTTCTTACCTTCTTGTTCCAACCCTAAAAACGATTCCTGGTTTTTGGGTCTTTTGCTCTCTCTTCTGTTTTATTTAATTGCCAATTAATCTTTTGTTGTTCTTGGGCCTTTATTGGTTTCTCTATAGTTACTTAGATCAAGACCCAAGTATTGTGATGTGTAAGACTTCAGGCCATGCCTGTTTTTATCCTTTTAATATATTTTTATTCGGGGAAAAAGAAAAAACATGAAATATGTGACATGCTTGTTGAAAAAGTATTTTTTCGAAACAAAGTTTTGTCTAGAACATTTATTAATTTGAAACAGAAAGAGTATAAACTTTGAATCGCAAATACTTTCTCTTTGTTTCCCAACAAAGAACATCTTCTTCCAAGGTTTCATCTAAGCAAAAAGTCTATGTTTCATTGGCCAAATTCGTGTTCAATTTCTTTGACTTGTTTGGGAGAATGCAAGGGAAAGACTAAGGACTACGTTTGCGACCTTCAAAGACGTAGATATTTACGTCGTAGGCTTGTGCGGAATTGAGTAGATAGGTCTTGAATTGAGAAGAGATGTCTTGTTTCAAATGATGATCAGGGCCTCAGAATACGTACCGGATCCAAACCGGATATTGGTTATCAAGTATTTCCTGTGATCCGGTCATGACCTCCACTAGTCGTGGCGACACATATACAATAAGAACAATATTGTAGTTGTTTAGTAATAAGATCTTTATTATTATTATTTTTTGTCAACCTTACTCTTATAATTGGATCGACAAATCCAGATCCATAGCTAAAATCTATATCCTAAAATGTCTCATTTTCTTTCCTTTTACATCGAAGAAGACTCGAGCCCTAGTGCCTAAGGATTTGTAAAGTGACCGCAACCACTGAACCACCTGTCCTCGACAATTAGACCTTTATTTTCAACTTACAGGTTTTTGGAATTTGTCTGTATATTCCACATAAAATTTATAAAAGCTCGTAATTCTCATTTCGAAGAACCCCTTGTTTGTTCGAATCCTTTAGTTGGCGGCAGACTCGGATGATTTCAGTTTCTGTTTCAAATTCAAGAACACAAATCTAATATTTATCCAAGAGTCTCGGGGTCTCTGAGCTTCTCTTGATGAGTTTTAATACACATACTTTGTTATGTTTACTTGTGATCTGTATTGCTATCTCTTTTATGCTATTTAATCACAAACCTTATGGGAATTAATGGAATGACAAAAAAAAAAGTCCCATTAGCGATCAGATTGTAGCATTCTAATAGAATTCGTCCATGCAGTGGCCGTAAAGCTTAGGTTGTAGACTTGCAGTGTTTCCTAATCATGTTGGACTTATATAAACATAAACCTAAGGTGATTTTGACATTTTCTCCAAATTTTAATAACGTTCTCGTATATTAAGGTTTCCCCCAACACTAGAAGAAAATGCATTTTATAAAGACGTCTCAAAAGGTTCATAGTCAACAAAAAGAAAGGAAAAAAAAACGAGTTTGAAAGCTCGTTGTTGTATATAAAAGGAACCCATTTCAAATGGGAAAGGCCACAAAGAAACATAGAGCAATGGAGTCTGCTAATTCAGAGATCAATAGCCATCAAAACGTTATTGTTATGCGCCACGGTGATAGAATAGACTTTTTGGAGCCACTTTGGGCTTCAACTGCTAAGAGACCGTTGGATCCACCCCTTACTCAGGAGGGTATGGCACGGGCATTTCGAACCGGTCAGAGAATCCGGTCTCAACTTGAGTTTCCAGTTCACCGTGTCTTCGTCTCCCCTTTTCTTCGCTGCATCCAAACCGCTTATGAAGTAGTTGTCGCTCTTTCCGCCATCCATGTCGACCCCAACGCTATTTCCTCTCAAGAAGTCTTTTCCATCGACAATACTAAGCTCAAGGTCAGACTAAATATCTATATATATGTTGAAATTTGACTAGTGTTTGCAGTGTAAGAATATCCACACATTGGAAAGAAAGGAAACTCTACTTTTAGGCCTCTTCACTTATTGCCAATTGGTTTTAATTTAGAAATTCATAAACTAACATGATATCAGAGCTAGTTCGATCGTATATATGCTAAAATGTCTAGTTGCGGCATATCCAATAAATACAAATGGTCTAGTCGTGGTATTTCCGAAATTGTGGGTATAAGACTAACATCCACCCATACTTTGAAGGGCCTGTAAGAATATTTTACATTGGAAAGAAAAATAATTATATTCTACTTATATGTAAGATATGACGTTCTCTATTCATTTTCAATTGATTTTGAACAGAAAGTCCGTAACATAACATCTATGTGCTAATGTTGGTTTGTGTCATAATCTTGATTCGAACTCGAAAGTGTGCATATGTTGTTGACGGTAGACCGGATTCAAACATGTGTTATGTCTTTGTAACCATAATGATCATATTTTATTGAAGCATTTGAGATGCTTTTGCCTTGTCTCTTCTGTTTCAGGTAGCAATTGAATTTGGACTGTGCAAGCTAATGAACACAAAAGGTATTCAGAGCGAGTCTGCTCCTAAACATAGGGATTTTGAATTTAATATTAAGGATCTTGAAGCTATGTTTCCTGAGGGAACAGTGGATTTTGACGTGGACATGGTTTATAAAGAGGTGCTCTATATGACTCTTCTGTTTTCATGTATTATTTCACATGTGATTATAAACTTGATTTATGTATTCCTTGTTGGATCTGTTTAGTTGCCAAAATGGGGAGAATCTCTACAAGATTACAGGGATCGATATGTTAATACATTGAAGTCTCTTGCGGACAAGTATCCCTCTGAGAACTTGCTCTTAATCACTCATGGTAAGCAAAAGAAATTATGACTTTTTAGTTCTTAAATCAAAACTAACGTTTCTCCTATCTTTTTTTTTTTTCTTCCTTTGGTGGGAGATTTCAGGGGGAGCAGTAAGGACTACACGTAACAAAAATTTCATAAACACAACTGCGTACACGGTAGAATTTTGTGGTTGTGTTGAATTGAGAAGAAAAATGATGAATAATGACGACGGGTTTGGTAAATCTGAGGAATTTGAGGTGGTTACGAGTCATGGATTATCTTTCAGGCACCACACTGTCCCAATCTATCACCCTGTCATAAACCAATCTCTGGTTTAGCTGGTCTAGATGTGAACATTTGGTTTCATGATTTGATTCAATAAAAAAGTATTAAGAATTATGGTTCAGTGAATTTTCGTTTTCGTCCACAAAGACAACAAGTATCATACGTAAAATGGTTATATTGTATTTGTATTGTAATTGTCGTTCAATAAAATGTCTTGGATATATATAAGTGATCTAATGGTTAAAATGGGCTTGTTCTTGTTTTAAGAAATTTTCATAAAGTGAACAATACTAACACAGAATAAGACTCTTAAGCATCTCTATCTATGAGTCTCTCACATCGAGTTTCTGAACAATAAAAAACTATTATTTGAATATAATATATTTGTGAAATTAAATTTTAATTTTAAAAGAAGAAATAGGCCAATAGTAGAAAGACAAGTTGAATAAGAGTCTCTTGTTATAGTCTCTTAGAGCATCTTTAATGGTGAGTCTCTTAATTTGAGTCTCTCACCAATTAAAACTTGATATTTTAATATACTATATTTTTCAAATTAAATTTTAATTCTAAAAAAATAAATAAGCAACTTAAAAGAAGGCACATGTGTTAAGAGTATCTTATTATTTTTTTTTATTTTTTTTTATTTTTAAGAGTCTCTTCTAAGCACATGTGCTAAGAGTATGTTAAGAGCCTCTTCTAAGAGCCTCTTTTTATTTTTTTATTCTTAAAACCTATTAGAGGTGGGTTTCTTAAAAAGAAATTTTTAATATTAAAAAAATGAAAAAATTACAAAAGTAAGAGAGAGGGTTATTATGTTTAGAACCGGTTCTTATTTTAGAGACTCAAGAAATCTTAAAAGACGCATACATGTCAGTTAGTTATTGGACATAGAGTTTTATCTGAAAAAAAATTTGGATCTGATGAGAACGATGTTGTCGATCAAGGCGGCTCAACTTGGTCTTAAAACCACCTCGTTGGTGATCAAGGCGGCTCAACGCTCATGACCTAATACCATTTGCTTGGGGCACTTATTCCATTATTATTGAATTCTGGATTTTCGTCTCCTTGATTTCATGGAAAATGGGGGACTACGCTTTGTGATGGTTGTAGTTGTACATGAAGGATCTTCTTGTTGTTGATGGCTGTAGTCGCAAACGGGGGCTACACTTTGTGTTGACTGTAATCGCACATGGGAGACTACGCTTTGTGTTGGTTGTAGTCGTACGTAGGGAGAATGTGCCTCACTTGTAATACATATTTGGGCCTTTTGTCCAATAGGGTTAGTTATGTTTTTTTCTTTTTAAGAACCCCAAATGGGGTTATACCATTGGAACCTCAAGAAAGTTAAAATCCATTTAAGAGTTCTTAACTTTTAAAAAATTATTATTTACGTTAAAATAATGTTAAGAACCTGTAATGGAGTTCTAATGGTTGGAGATGGTCTTAAGTCTTTTGTTCATCTCCTTCTCTCACTTTCATTTTCATTACCTTTTATTTTTTTATTTTTAAGAGACTCTCTATAAAAAAAAACGTATATTTAGATACTTAAATTTTTATCAAGAAAAATTTATGAATTTTAGTTTAATAAATTCGGTCAATCATATAAACTAAATTACTGAAGAATATTAATTGTAAAATACATTTAATAATGCGTAGAATTATGTAAAACGAAATCAATTATTTATCCTAAAACATTTTATATTGAGACGAGTGAATATTATTTTCATATTTTTGCTTCTGCAAATTATTGACCAAATTACGGTCAACTAGTCATGTTACAACATAACAGTGAACATATGATTTAATATATAATTTGGACACATTAGCATTGGAAAAAAATCCGTAAATATGTGTAATTATCCCACCACGTTATAAATATATACTTTGAATCGCAAATACTTTCTGCTTTGTTTTCCTACAAAAACATCTTCTTCCCGGTTTCATCAAAGAAAAAAGCCTATGTTTAACCGGTCAAATTAGTGTTGAATGTCTGTAACCTAGTTCACCGGTCAAAGGATTAAGGACTACGTTACAACGTAGAGTATTGTGCTTGTGAACTGAGAAGACAGGTCTTGAGTAAAGATGGGTCTACTAATGTTGGAGACTTTGAAGTGATTACTGTAAAAAGTGTATTCTCGTATATTAGCCAAAGCGATTACTATGAGAGTTATATACAGACATACATGTGAGAACTAGGTATTTACAGTTTAGGAAAACAGTTAATCAAATATATGACATTAAGAACGATTATATATCTTTCCTTAACATCCTCTCGCAAGACGGAGGAACCTCTGTGACACCGATCTTGTGTCGTCATTCTTTGAATAGAGCTCGTTGTAGAGATTTTGTTAAGGCATCTACTAGTTGGTCCTTGGTGTGAACATGGGATACCTGAATGATTCCTGTAAGCACTTGACCACGGGTAAAGTGATAGTCTAATGCTACATGTTTCATCCGAGAGTGAAACACCGGGTTGGCACACAAGAACGTAGCTCCAACATTGTCACAGTAGATAGTAGGTGCAGCCGGTAAAACGATGTCGAGTTCAGTTAGAATGTTGCATATCCAACTGACTTCGCAAATAGTATTAGCAACAGCTTTGTACTCTACTTCAGTCGATGACCGAGCGACTGTCTTCTGTTTCTTCGCAAACCATAAAACATGTGAGTTTCCTAAGTAGATGACATAGGCGTTGGTAGAGAGATAGTCTTCGGGATCCCCTGCTCAATCAGCATCAAAGTATGCATACAAGTTCAGGGAGTTAGAAGCTGAGAACTGGATACCCTAAGTTGTAGTGCCAGCAAGATACCAAAAAATACGCTTAGCTGCCTGCCAATGGTCATGAGTCGGTTTATGCATGAACTGGGATAGACGATTGATAGAGTATAAGAGGTCTGGACGAGTGAAGGCTAAATATTGGAGACTACCAACCAATTTTCTGTACTCTGTTGCATTAGAAAGAGCAGATCAAGAAGTGAGAGTGAGCTTATGAGAAGTTGCCATTGGAGTCTCAACCGGTTTTGTATCAATCATATTATATTGATGAAGCAAGTCAAGGATATACTTGCGCTGAGGATGTGAAGACCTGAGGATGTGCGATGAGCTTTAATGCCTAAAAAATAATTCAAGTCCTCTGATTCTTTTATTGAGAAGCGATCAGCTAGAGACGTGAGAACTTGTTTAATTCCAGCAACACTACTTCATGTCACAAGAATGTCATCGACATAGACAAGAGAGGATCCTTGCTTATGTGTAAACAAAGATGGATCCGCGAGTGAGTTACGAAAACTAAGATGCAGTAACAAGGTGCGAAGTTTGGTGTACCAGGCGCGAGGTGCCTGTTTCAAGCAGTAGACAGCTTTATTAAGCTTGCACACATAATCCGGATGATCCGAATTCACAAATCCAGGTGGTTGTTCCATATATACTTCTTCAGTGAGAGTTCCCTGACGAAAAGCATTGTTTATGTCAACTTGTTGAATAGGCCAGGACTTGCTCACAGCAATATCAAGGACCAGACGAAGAGTAGTTGACTTGATAATAGGACTGAAAGTGTCATTGTAATCCAACCCAACTAATTGATTATAGCCTTTGGCAACCAAACGCACTTTGCATTTTCCCAATGTATCATCTGGCAATAATTTGTTCTTGTAAATCCACCGGCATCCCACTATGGTCTTCAACGGTGGCCAATTTACAAGATCCATGGTCCGATTGATAGCAAAAGCATCCATTTCAGTACACATAGCTCATTTCTAGTGCTTATCTTTGAGGGCTTGAGTGACAGTGGGTGCTTCAGCAGGGATCGATGTAGATAGAGCAGCAGACAAGTTGAGTTTTGTTGCAGGTTTCGTGATATTGTTTTTCCTTCTTGTGACCATCGGGTGAGTATTAAGTGATGGCTGTGGAGGGAAGGCAGAGTGTTGTCGACGGTGGAAGGCAATATTGTTGTAGGTGGGCCTTGTACATGTTGAGGGCCTGATAAAGAAGATGAGTCTATTGGGCCAGTGGAATCAGGGACAGGCCCATTGGCGTGATCTGGTGAAGGCTGAGATGAGTCTTCTTGGTCTGGTGGTGAAATTGGACCAGCTGATAAAGAAAGAAGCCCAAGTTCATGATTTGTTTGGTTCTGAGAAGAGTCTTGTTGAACGTGAGGCTGAGTTTGACTGTCTGGAGTGGATAAGCTAGGCAAAGGTGAAGATGTGTTATCATGGGGTTCAAAACTTGAGTGCGACGGTCCTAAAGCTGCATGCGGAGACAATGAAGCAACCTCTATGAGTGACAGCGGATGAGTGGTGGAGGTTGAGGGGTAGTGGTTTTCTGTGGGTGGTTCATTAGATGAAGGTGGCTGGTTTTGTGCGAAGGAGAAGGTGGATACGATGAAACGAACGTGACGCGAGGTGTAGATTCGGCCGGATTCAATGTGTAGACAATAATATGCACTCTGGGTAAGTGAATAACCAAGAAATACACAAGCTTCAGAGCGATTTTCAAGCTTATGTGATGTGTAAGGTCGAAGCCACGGGAAACAGAGACATCCAAAAATCTTTAATTTTTTATAGTTTGGTGGTGTGTTGAAGAGAAGTGTGTATGGTGGAATCATCTCTGTGACCAGAGAGGGCGTACGATTAATGAGATAAATTCTTGTGGTGAGAGCATATGTCCAGTAGATTGGTGACATTGAGGCATGTGACAGCAAGGCTAATCCTGTCTTGACTAGATGACAATACTTGCGTTCTGACACACCATTGTAATCGAGTGTGTGAGGCAGAGTGGTTAGATGGGAGATACCAGTGGCTGCAAGAAACGGGTGAAGAGCTATTATCGGTGTACAAGGTCTTTATCTTCTTGTTTAGGCGATTTTCAACGAGATTCTTGAAGGGTATGAAGGTGTCTTTGACTTGAGACTTCACTTTTAAGAGAAACAACCACGAGTACCGTGAATAGTGATCAATGATCAATAGATAATATTTGTAGCCATCAATTGAGAGTATTGGAGATGTCCATACATCAGCAAATAGAACTTCAAGTTGGTGAGTAGATGAGATTGTGGTTTTTGAGAAAGAAATCTTGTTGCTTTTATTAATTGAGCAATCGACGCAAATGGATTTCTGAGTGTTTGAAGAACATGGCAATGAAAAAATCAAACAACATTTTGTAAGATAGATAAAGCGGGATGGCCAAGACGGTTGTGCCAAACGTCCTTTGATGGTGTAGATGATGTGGTTGCAAGAAGAGTGGTTATGGTGGAGGGTAAAGCTGGCCACTCATAGAGATTATTTCTAGTCTCGCCGCGCAGTAATAGGGCCCCCGTGCTCAAGTCCATCACTTGAAAGAATGTGGGATAAAAAATCACAGCAACATTATTATTATTGTAAAGCCTATAGACAGATACAAGATTACGTTGTATAGCTGGAACACAGAGCACATAATTGAGAGATAATGTGCGAGATTTAGAGGGAATAGAGACATGACCAATGTGAGTAATGGGTAGTGGTGTACCATCACCAACGAGGTCTGATTCCATGCCATTGCATGCTTCAGGAGCTTGGAGATTTTGAAGTTCACTAGTTATATGATGACTAGCACCGCTATCCAGAAGCGAAGGAGCTGCAGAGGATGAAGTATTACAGGTGAGATTGAGTCTAGGTTGCCAAGGAGTGTTGGACACTGGTTGCTGTTGCAGGAATTGATAGCATCTTCTTGCACTGTGTCCGTGAGTGCCACAGATTTGGCAACATCCCTGATACCCGCGAGTGTTGTTGCTGTTGTGAGAGTCCTGACGTTTCTGCTGCTGTCTAGGCGGAGATGAATTTAGGTGCAGAATTCAGTGAGTTGTGAGAATCGTGGCATTGATTGTTGTTATGGTTAGAGTTATTATTGGATGAGCGATTTGAGCGAGTATTGGCAACATTGGCAGAGACCGACATTGGATGGATTGGAACAGTAGAGAGAAGCCTGGCTTCGAAATTGAGAAGTTTTTCCAGAAGTTCAAGAATCGTGGGAGGAGAGTCTCGGCCTTCAGTCTGATCTACAATTGGTTTGTATTCGTCGGGCAAACCTTCAAGGATGTGTTCCACTTGATCTTCATGATCAATAGATTTTCCGAGAATGGCTAATTGATCAAAGCGTGTCGTGAGACCTTGAACATAGTCCGTGATGGACTTTGAGCCTTTTGTCCACTGCTTAATCTGTTGTTTGAGTTGCTTCACATGACCGCGGCTAGGCTTGGCATAAGTGGCAGCTAAGATCTCCCAGATGTCTGCAGATGTTTCTGCACGAGTTAGGATAGGTTGTATGGACAAAGAGACATCACCCAAAAGGCTACTGAAAGTAGCTGATCTTGACGCATCCATAGGGTATGTGCTGAATTGGGAGTGGTTGGTGGTGGAGATGAATTGTGATCGAGATGCGTAGAGAGATTGTACCCTCGAAGCAGAGCCTTAACCTGCAGATTCCAGGTTATGTAATTTGTGGTAGTGAGTTTGGTGACACTGCTCATGTTAACATGAAGCAAAGCGGTGGATAGAGTATCGATGGTTTCAACTGCGTCTGTTGACATTGGGTGTGTGAAAGAGTTGCAGAGGTGGCAGAAAAAATTAAGAAAGAGTCTGCTCTGATACCATGTAAAAGGTGTATTCTCATATATTAGCCAAAGTGATTACAACGAGAGTTATATACATGTGAGTACTAGGTATTTACAGATTAGGAAAACAGTCAATCAAATATATGACATTAATAACAATTATATGTCTTTCCATAACAATTACAAGTATTAATCAATCTAGAACCAAGTACCATTCTTTGAGTCAAACTCCTGTTTAAGTCAATGTTCCAAATGACGATCAGTGTCTCAGAGTACTGAATCCAAACCGGATATTGGATATCAAGAATAACCCGTTATCTAGCCATGAACTCCATAACATGTGAGAGCATATACAAGAATAATAATATTGTGGTCAGTCCGATGAAATAAAAGAGGCTGATTAGTAACTCAACCTTTATTTTTAACTTAAGGATTTGTGAAAACTTTGAGTTGTTTCATTGTATGAGCCTATAAAGCTTTTTGTTGAGCCAATAATTCATTTACAATTTCGCTATATCTAACAAATAATATCCATATATGATATGTTCCCTATAATTATAAGATTCAAAAAAGTCGTTGGGTTGTGACCAAATTACCCCTTCTATTAAGAAATGATTAGACTTCTGTTTTGTTTTGTTTTTTTTGTTCCTAACAATTACATTAATAAGAACTAATCCATAAGGTAAAATCCACAAACCCTAAGACATTATCTAGATCATCTTAACAACCAGATTGAAAAAAACTTGTATTGAACTTTTTAACTAATTAAAATTAATTGCAATATAAAACCCTTCTAATATGAATTAAAATTTTGTGACAAGGACTCATAATCATCCAAATTGTATTACGTAATTTATTGTATTATCCCATCTAGATTGTTTTATATATTATAAAAAGATCATATCCTTATAACCCAAAAATTAAAAAAAGACACAAAAATTCTATTTTATTTTGGACTACCTAATTAAATATTGCTTATTGGTTATAAACATTTTGGACTTATATAGCATGTAAACTTCTTAGCAATATCAATAAGTCCTGTTAATTAAAAATTCTTGTAGTATTAAGCTTCCTCGCAATTTCTTACTGCGGGAAAAAAATAGGGCATAAAGTCTTGTCGTTGTATATAAACGTAACCGATTTCTAGTGGCAAAGACAACAAAGAAATAGAGAACAATGGAGTCTACTAAATCAGAGATCAACAGCTATTAAAATGTGATCGTGATGCGCCACGGTGATCGAATGGACTTTTTGGAGCCACTCTGTGGGATACACCCTTTGTTCAGGATGGTATGGCTCGTGCCTTTCAAACCGGTCAGAGAATCCGGTCTCAAGTTGGATCTTCAATTCACCGTGTCTTCGTCTCCCCTTTCCTTCGCTGCATCCAAACTACTAATGAAGTCGTTGCTGCTCTCTCTGCTGTCCATTTCGATCCCAACGCTATGTCATCTAAAGGTCAGACAGAACATCGCTCTGTATATAGGTTAATGTTGGTTTGTCTCATAATTTTGATTCGAATTTGAAAGTGTGTATATGTTAGTTGTTGACCTAGACCAGATTCAAACATGTGTTATGTTCTTGAAACCGCAATGAACATACTTTATTGAACCATTTAAGATGCTTATGCTATGGTTTTGTCTGTTTTAGGTATCAATTGAGTATGGATTGTGCAAGATAATGAACACAAGAGCTAAAGAGAGCGAATCTGCTCCTAAACATAAGGAGTTTGAATTCAATATTAAGGATCTTGAAGCTATGTTTCCTGAGGGAACAGTGGATTCTGATGTGGATATGGTTTATAAAGAGGTGCTTTATATGAATCTTTTGTTTTCATGTATTCTTATATATTTCTTATGTGCATCTACAAAAAAATCAACTTATTCTAAATAGTGGAATCCGTCTAGAAAAGAGTATCTCGACGGATTCTAGACGAATATACAACATATGAATTAGGTTGTCATAAATGAAAATCTGTACAAGATTTCGAATGATTTTTTGCAACTCATTTCTATCGAGAATCTGACAATTTTTTCGCAGTTTTTCCGATACTTTAAACTTTTTTTTTGGTTAATTTCATTTTGTTTTTGTTTTTCACCAATTATTTTACAAGAGGAGTCCCATACAATAAAGAGTTATACATCCTCAACTGTTCACATGTAACTATAAACTTGATTTATATATTCCTTATAGTTGCCACAATGGGGAGAATCTATACAAGACTACACGGATCGATATGTTAATACATTGAAGATTCTTGCGGAGAAGTATCCTTCTGAGAAGTTGCTCTTAATCACTCATTGTAAGCACACAAATTTATGACTTTTTAGTTAATCTTAAATCAAAAGTAACATATATAACTCTATCTTTTTTTTGGGTGGGATATATCAGGGGGAGGAGTAAGTACTACACGTAACAACAATTTCATAAACACAACTACGTACAAAGTAGATTATTGTGGTTCTGTTGAATTGAGAAGACAAATTATGAATACAAATGATGAGTTTGGTAAATCAAAGGAATTTGAGATGGTTACAAGTCATGGAGTATCTTTCAAGCACCACACTGTCCCAATTCATAAGCCAATATCCGGTTTAGCTGGTCTCTATGTGAATATTTGGTTTCATGGTTTGATTTAATAAAATGTATAAAAAATAGGATGAATTGCAAATCTAGTCTAAAAAGAAGGGGAAATGGCAAAAAAAATTGGAAATTGCAAATCTAATATTTCGAGGTAAAATAAGGTAATTCTATCCTTGATTTCGTGAATAACCAAAAAAAATATTACGAAACTACCATTAATGAATAATTCCACCTCAACGCATGGACGTTTTGTAGGTTATGTAGACAAACATGCAACGTTTTGTAGGTTTCGATTGCAATTATGTAGGTTCTAAAACATCATTTGTAGGTTGACTGTTTGCGCATGACTTGTAGGTTTTTGATTGTTGTTATTTAGGTTTGAAGGTCAAGCTTTGTAGGTTTTCGATTGCTGTTATGTTGGTTTGAAGGTCAAGCTTTGTAGGTTTTCGATTGATGTTATGTAAGTTTGAAGTCATGTTATGTAGGTTTTTCGAGATACCAAGCTTTGTAGGTTTTCGATTGCAGTTATGTAGGTTTGAAGGTCAAGCTTTGTAGGTTTTCGATTGCTGTTGTGTAGGTTTGAAGTCAAGCTTGGTAGGTTTTCGATTGCTGTTATATAGGTTTGAGATTGCTGTTATGTAGGTTTTTGAATGCTGTTATGTAGGTTTTTGATTGCTGTTATGTAGGTTTGAATGTCAAGCTTTATAGGTTTTCGATTGCAGTTATGTAGGTTTGAAGGTCAAACTTTGTAGGTTTTCGATTGCTGTTATGTAAGTTTGAAGTCAAGCTTTTTAGGTTTTCGATTGCTGTTATGTAGGTTTGAGATTGCTGTTATGTAGGTTTTTGAATACTGTTATGTAGGTTTTCGATTGCTGTTATGTAAGTTTAAAGTTAAGCTGTGTAGGTTTTTGATTGTTGTTATGTAGGTTTGAAGTCAAACTGTGTAGGTTTTCGATTGTTGTTATGTAGGTTTGAAGTAAAGCTTTGTAGGTTTTCGATTGCTGTTATGTAGGTTTGAAGTCAAGCTTTGTAGGTTTTCGATTGCTGTTATATAGGTTTTCGATTGCTGTTATGTAGGTTTGAAGTCAAGCTTTGTAGGTTTTCGATTGCTGTTATGTAGGTTTTCGATTGCTGTTATGTAGGTTTGAAGTCAAGCTTTGTAGGTTTTCGATTGCTGTTATGTAGGTTTTCGATTGCTGTTATGTAGGTTTTCGATTGCTGTTATGTAGGTTTTCGATTGCTGTTATGTAGGTTTTCGATTGCTGTTATGTAGGTTTTCGATTGCTGTTATGTAGGTTTTCGATTGCTGTTATGTAGGTTTTCGATTGCTGTTATGTAGGTTTTCGATTGCTGTTATGTAGGTTTTCGATTGCTGTTATGTAGGTTTTCGATTGCTGTTATGTAGGTTTTCGATTGCTGTTATGTAGGTTTTCGATTGCTGTTATGTAGGTTTTCGATTGCTGTTATGTAGGTTTTCGATTGCTGTTATGTAGGTTTTCGATTGCTGTTATGTAGGTTTTCGATTGCTGTTATGTAGGTTTTCGATTGCTGTTATGTAGGTTTTCGATTGCTGTTATGTAGGTTTTTGATTGCTGTTATGTAGGTTTTCGATTGCTGTTATGTAGGTTTTCGATTGCTGTTATGTAGGTTTTCGATTGCTGTTATGTAGGTTTGAAGTCAAGTTTTGTAGGTCTTCGATTGCTGTTATGTGGGTTCGAAGTCAAGCTTTGTAGGTTTTCGGTTGCTGTTATGTAGGTTTTCAATTTCTGTTATGTAGGTTTGAAGTCAAGCTTTGTAGGTTTTCGATTGCTGTTATGTATGTTTTCGATTGCTGTTATGTAGGTTTAAAGTCAAGATTTGTAGGTTTTCGATTGTTGTTATAAAGGTTTTCAATTGCTATTATGAAGGTTTTCGATTGTTGTTATGTAGGTTTTTGATTGCCTTTATGTAGGTTTTCGATTGCTGTTATGTAGGTTTGAAGTCAAGCTTTGTAGGTTTTCGAATGCAGTTATGTAGGATTAGAGTCAAGCTTTGTAGGTTTTCGATTGCTGTTATGTAGGTTTTCGATTGCTGTTATGTAGGTTTTCGATTGCTGTTATGTAGGTTTAAAGAAGTCAAGCTTTGTAGGTTTTCGATTGCTCTTATGTAGGTTTTCAATTTATGTTATGTAGGTTTGAAGTCAAGCTTTGTAGGTTTTCGATTGCTGTTATGTATGTTTTCGATTGCTGTTATGTAGGTTTAAAGTCAAGCTTTGTAGGTTTTCGATTGCTGTTATGTAGGTTTTTGATTGCTGTTATGTAGGTTTTCAATTGCTGTTATGTAGGTTTTCGATTGCTGTTATGTAGGTTTTCTATTGCTGTTATGTAGGTTTTTCGTCACTGTTCATCATCTTCAACTTAACATTTCAAAATTTTCAAAATTAACTCATTAACCTTGTAATTTTGTGTTCTAATCAAGATATCCAACCAATATTCAACACAACGTAACTCAACTCACTCAACAAAACCCTCAAATTCGAGTTATATGGAAAATATGCAATTTTGGAGTTGTGAACTTTCATGAAAATGAAGCTAATGAACTTATACCTTAGATGAGGGATGAAGATAAGTATAGAGTACTTAAAACTTTAAGAAATCAACACAAAAACACAACAAAATCTAAAAAAAAAACAAATCATTCTTTCTTCTTCTTCAACGAAGAAGAAGAAAAAAAAAGTTTGATTTTTTAGAAAAATTAAATCATAATGGTATTTTCGTAATTATGGCAAAACCATGAAAATTTTTAGTAACTTCAATACATTTGATACTGTTCATAGATTTCAAATGATTAAATTTGAAATTTCATCATCTTATTGAACTAGTTTTGCAATTATCTCTAAAAAATCTGAATTTTCGTTGTCCACAAAGTCAAGTACCATAGACAAAGAGTTATATTTGTATTAATTAATACTATATCGAAAACCTATTTCATCTAATGTCGACATATCAAAAACCTATTTCATCTAATACGAAAATTTCACTCTATTTGATGTTTTAGGATTTTTTATTTGTTTTATATTAGTTGATGTTATAGGATTTCTATGTAAAATTTATTGTCTTTTTTGTGTTTTTGACCCTTTGAATTCTACAGATTGATTTGTAATTAGTTAAATTATTTTGGAATTTGTGATAAAACATGTTTTGTTAGATAAAATATAAAATATAATGATTTTTTAATTTGTGTGAAAAAACTTAAAAGATCCAATTATAGTGAAAGGGAGGGAGTAGCACTAAGTATTGTCGTTTAATAAAGTGTTAGATTAAGTGATTTAATGGTTAAATGTGACGCCTTTCTTATAAGGAATCTTCTTTTGGTGGTTGATAAATCCATTAAGTGGACAATATTATATTAGCTATTGGTGTTTTTATTTTCTGCAAAATTTTGACCAAGTTTGGGTCATCTAGTCATATAACAACATAGCACCAATCATATATATTAGTGTATATAATTTGGACACATTAGGTTGGAAAAAGAAAATCCATGAATTAACGTTTTAATTTAATTGCAATAGAAAACCCTTTTGAAATAAATTGATTCTTTTATAATTTTGGTGATTCAAAGATTTACCATCTGACTAATTTTGGATTCATTAACTCGTGTTCAACGGTCACTTGACAAAAACTAGTATAATATGGTATCATCATCCGGTTTATAAGAAATTTATATGACAGGGAGTCCTAAACATCCAAATTGTATTCACTAATTTATATTATTATTCCATTTAGATTAGTTTATATAATAAAAGATCGATCATAGGCCTTATCTCGTCACGTATTTCATCACAACCAACCTCCATGTGTCTTGCTTTTTATTTCACCCAATCCTTCTTTCTTAAATAATAGCATTATCTATTAATGAATATGTATGAGACTAGTCGTTTTTCTATGTCGGCCGTCGACATATATGTAAATCCAATCGATGGAGACAAAGTCTAATGTAAAGTGTAACTATTAATTTGACAAAAAAAAAAAGTATAACTAATAAAGTTTCTAGTCTTATGTATATCATAATCCCCCGGTTTTGTCGAGTGCGTTACACAATTGCATTCCAATTTCCAACAACAAACATAGGTTTATATTTTTCTTTACGCAACCAATGATTGTTTCTTTTGATTATTTGCTGATGTTTGATGGAATGACTTGAGCTTTTCTCAACCGATTAATGCATAATCCAAACGCAAAAAAATCTAAACAATGATTACGATTTTTTGGAATGAAATTATAGTAAAAAATTTGGGAGGTAAACATTAGCAGTTAAATTTTTTTTTATTATCAACAATTAAATCAACAAAATTCGATCAATAATCTATAATTTATACACTAAAAAAAATCAAATCCTAAATATCAAAATCATTAGTTGAATTATCTTAACTATCAAGTTAAAAAAATATTTGATTCTTTTTCAATAATTAAATTGATAAAACTCATTTTATAACCCAAATTTCACTATCTAATAGTACTTCTGATATAATTTTGTTGGAAGTTAAACACAAAAAAAGGGTTCAATGGGAATCTCGATAATACCACTATGCGACTTCCACGCTAGTATCCTATCGTTTGTCAAACAGAAAAAAAAAAAAGAAGACAAAAAGGTAATCTAAAACAAAAGAAATTAACAATCATTTTTCTTTTTGTCAAAGTAGAAATTAACAATCATAACAACAAAAATAAGATAAAACCTCAATTCTCCTATATATATATATATATTTCATAGCTCCTGAAGAAGAAGAAGAGCAAATGGAGTCTCCCAAATGTATTGATGGCTACCAAAATATCTTCGTTATGCGTCACGGCGATCGAATCGACAACTTCGAGCCACTTTGGGTCTCAACCGCCGAGAGACCTTGGGATCCGCCTCTCGTTGAAGATGGTATGATTCGAGCTTTCCGAACTGGTCAACGAATCCGATCTCAAATCGGTTTTCCGATTCACCGTGTCTTCGTCTCCCCTTTTCTCCGATGTCTTCAAACAGCTTCTGAAGTCGTCGCAGCTCTCTCCTCAGTCAATGTTGATCCCAACGCCATGTCTTCCAAAGATGTCCCTTCCATTGACAAATCTAAGCTCAAGGTATTGGCCTTACTCTTTGCTGTTATATTTGAAGATTTAGGTGGAAGTATCAAATTACTGTGTATTGATTATTTAGTCTAGGAAGTTGAGTATCATTTTGAGTTGATTATTGAACAGGTTGCTCTTGAATTGGGGTTGTGTGAGATGCTTAACTCAGTGGCTATTAGACGTGAGCTTGCTCCAAAAGATGGAAAGTTTGACTTCACTATCTCAGATCTTGAAGCTATTTTTCCTGAGGGAATGGTGGATCACAATGTGGATATGGTTTATAAAGAGGTGCTTTACTCTTTCAGGACTTTCCCAAGTTTCTTGGTTTTATACTTTGATTAACAGCTTGATCCTTTGATCTTTCTGTTTAGTTGCCAAAATGGGAGGAATCTGTGGAAGGTTGCAGAGAGCGATATGTTAAAGTTGTAAAGGCTCTTGCTGATAAGTATCCTTCAGAGAACTTGCTCTTAGTCACCCACGGTATGCAAATTTCTATCTTTTAGTTTTCCTCATCCGTTTGTTTCAAGATCTGTAAAATGACTACTTGTGTCTATGTGTTTCTCATTTCGATCCGGCTTAAGTCATTTTGCTATATTCCTGTAACTTAGCTCCCTCTGTCTACGGTGATCTGTGAATTGTGTCTCTCTAATGAACTATGCTCTTTTTTGGATATGATCACCTTCTAAATCTCTGATGAAATATTTCAGGGGAAGGAGTTGGAACTACATTTTCTACGTTTTATAAAGATACAACAGTGTACGAAGTAGACTATTGTGCTTATGTTGAATTGAGAAGAAAGGTTTCAAGTAAAGAAGGGTCTGTTGAAGTTGGAGACTATGAGGTGGTTTTGAGTCATGGTCAAGCTGGAATCAGATTTAGTCATGATCCTACCAGTTATGATCCTGTCATCAGCCAAACTCCAGTTTAGTCAATTGTCTTCAGTGTCTTCTGTTTCTGTACTTTTGGTTGTATTTGAAGTGAGCTTCTGTATGAATGATTGAACATTGTTTCAAAGTTTACATTCAATCGAATAAGATTTATAGTTCTGCCAATAAAAAAAGAACACAACTTCACATAACAAGGAAACATGAGTCATCATTACATAAAAATGTGGTTAGATTGTTGTCTGAAACATCTAAAAACAGTTAACAGTTCATGAAAATGCGTCAAATTAGAGCTAAACACAACCATCTACAAGTAAGAAGAACAATCTAAGGACTCCGGACTGGATCAACTTGATCGAACATGTCAGCCGGAAAATCGTCAAAGAAAACATCAGGCTCATCATCCTTTAAAACATGTCTGCATCTTCTTGGCACCGGCGATGGCTCAAAAAACGGCTGAGATAGACCAAACAGTGGCTCGGAACAATCAGCCGGTCCAAGTATGTCATAGAAATACGGATCATCGAGTCTAGCCAAAAGCTCTCGGCTATCTGGAGAGAAAGAAATAAGTCCATGCTGATCTGGAATCTGTGAGTCAGAAAAATCTCCTAGAGCAAGATCAGTCCCAAATGTTGAAGGCTGAGGCTCTAACTTAATACTTAACTCCGGCAATCTCACAGTTTCATCAACAACTGAATCAGATAAATAAGGAAGAATCTTCGAAGATGAAGAAGCTGTAGTCTCTTCGTCATCCACACCAAAACCCTGAACCACAAAATTGATAAATGAAAGACTTTTCTAGAACCCAAAATTCAGAAACTTAAGAAATTGTTTATCCATTACCTGAGAGGGATTGAAGGATTGACGAACTGGTTTAACGTTTTTGCCCTTGATTCGTTGAGAAGAAGATTTAGGGTTGAAACTCGAACTCGATGCACCGGAGGAATTATGAAGAATCCTAGCGAGTCTCTTTTGTCTGCTACTCCAGAAATTCTTCACATCATTATCAGTTCTTCCTGGTAAATACGTAGCGATTCTCGCCCATTTGTTTCCAATTTCCGATTGCAACTCAATCACAGTCCTTTCTTCCTCTGCTGAGAACTTGCATCCACTTCAAACCCACACAAAACAAAAACAAATTTAGTAACACAATATTCCCCAAATTGAGTTGCAGAAAGAAGATACGAGAAGAAATTGTACTTTTTGAGATCGGGACGAAGTTTATTAACCCAACGAAGACGACATGATTTGCCGGTACGTTGAAGAAGACCTTTGGATCGAATGGAGCTCCACTCACGAGGACCGTATCGTTTGACATGGTTGATTAATACTTCATCTTCTTCGGCTTTCCATGGCCCTTTCTTAATTTCATCCTTCTTCGCCTCCATTTTCTTCATCTAATCCAATTTCTCTCTCGCACAGAGATACTTTGTGTAGTGTTTTTGTTTCTCTATGTGGAAGTTTCTTTGGGTTTTGTAGTGACGGTTGAATACGGTTATCACCCATTACCATTACCCTCCACTTTCAGTACCCCACTCTCCAAGTTTCTCCCACATTTCAAATTTGTTTATATTACTATTATGCCCTTGTGGTTTCGTCTGATTTCTAAGCCCAAATTCTGGCCTAATTAACGTGATCTCGTTTAAGGCCCATATGTCTATTTACTTATAGTGGGCACTTTAGGCCTACTAGTGAAATCTGAATGAGTTAGATACGAAAAAATGATATCAGTATGATTGG
Organism: Lepidium africanum; assembly: GCA_900406405.1. Classification (NCBI taxonomy): domain Eukaryota; kingdom Viridiplantae; phylum Streptophyta; class Magnoliopsida; order Brassicales; family Brassicaceae; genus Lepidium; species Lepidium africanum. The sequence continues at coordinate 11,782 of OVAX01001346.1, read as the reverse complement.
TGAATGAGATAAGAATAAGACTATACTAAAAACGTGTTAAATTCAATTTTATATTCAAAATGTTAAAAAAAGTAGAGAAAAAAGAGTCATACGAGTCGTGAAATGTGAGTTTTTGGGAATTTTGTGATACCTTCCTCACAGCGGTAATTAAGATCATGTTCGTTTCGTCGTCGTAATTAGGGTCATGTTCGTTTTGTAGCCAGCGAGGTGTTCAATCCGGATTTCGGTTTGATTTTGGTTCGGTTTATTCGGTTTTTTAGTTTTTCGGTTTATGAGAAATATTTACCATATTTAAATTATATATAATAGTTTGGATAGTCTCGGTTTTCAGTTTATTCGGTTTTATATCAAAAACCATAAATTTTTTAGTTGAATTAAAACTTGTCGGTTTTTTTAATTATTTAAGACTGTATAATTTATTTATTATTTATTTGTCAATTTTACTCATTTTTTTTAATTAATGAGATCGACAAAAGTCCGATTCATAACCAAATTGTTCCCACTGAAACTGGCGGGATTTAAACCTCCACCTAGTGCCAAGCTAGATCAGGGGCAAGCCAACTCGGCTACCTGCTTCGACTATATAATTTATTAAACGTATTTATAAATTATAAATAAAAAATTACTATAACATTAAATAAAAATTAATTTTTTATAAGTATGACATCAAAATTAGTGATGTTAATTATCATAAAAAATATTTTAAATAAATAGATCATTACTAAACTAATAATCTGAAATTTATACATAGTAAGTTAATATTATATTATACAGTTAGTTAGTTGACTATAGTATTATATTAGAACTAGATCATTACGTATAATTATAGAAAAATTACCAATATTGATCTTTTGCTCTATCTTTTATTATTTTCTATCCTTTCACTTATACCCTTTTCAACATTTACCCCTTAACAAAACTAAAATTTTTGTGGAATTATCAATTTTGTCCCTACCATTTTTTACTTGTCCAGTTTTTTCTAATTGGTGAATTCTCTCAAATTTCTCAAGTTTCTGGGACTCTTCGATTCTCAGATCTGAGAATCAATTATTCAATCCATCTATAAGGTTCATATATCTGAGAGTCGATTATTTAATCTATCTATATAAGATTGTTATTGTTCTTAGATCCAACTATAAGATTTCGCTATTTCTTCTTTGATTTCAAAAGAATTACAAGATTTAGCTTTGATTTTGGAAAATTTCAACGTGTTTTAAGGTTTTCTGATACATATATCTAAAAGATGGTTTAGAAAATATTTTTTCGATGGTTTCATTAGTGATTTTTCATAGGCTCAATAGTTTCCCTACAATGTTTCGCCAGAAACTTTTCAGTCACGAATTCTAGAAATTTTGAGTCATAAGAATCAATTCAGTCTTGTGTTTTACTGTAGATGTAATTATTATAAGCCTTGCTGTTGTAGCTAAGTTTGTTTGTAATCACTTTGATTTCGGGGTTGATCATGTGTTCAAGTGGTGGATGAGTTTGATAATAGAAATGTTTTAATTTCTTTCTTTATTGAGGTTCTGATTTTGTCACAGGTTTTAAGGATCTCTCAGAAGATGGTGTTTTTTTTTGTTGAAGGAGGAGGATAAAGTGTAATGGAGACGAGAAGTACGAACAAATGGAGTTTTGAAGAAAAGTTGCAGACTTTTATCAAACTTTACGCCGTTCTTCTTGGAAGGTAAATGGAATAAGAGTCATCGTTTGTTCTTCTCAAGAATTGGATTAGATTTAACACAATATAAAATTAAATCGTGACATGGTTGTGATAATCGATGCAAGTGAAGCAATGGCGGAAGTAGAGAAGAAGATGGATTCAACAAGTGGTATTAGATAAAGCCAAAAAGTGTCGTACTGTCATATATAATTGTATCTATAAGAAAGATTATAAACTCTTATAAGACATGTGCCTCCAAACTTGATTGCAGTAGAGAAAGAAGAAGCTAAAGCTCTTTAAACCTTTGTTTCTTCAAGAAGCAAATATTTTTACCAATATAGTCTCCTTGTGGTTAATCAACAAATCAGATCAATTTATTGAAAACGGTGTATGGAGTCTTAAAAGTGACTGCATCAGCAAGCACAATGAAGCTGGATCTAATGAGAAGCTTAAGTGCTGATTTAAAACTTTGTTTACAAAATGTTATAAAAACTTTATTACTATAAGTTATATACATTCTTTTCAATATTTAGATTTTATAAACAAACGTATAAAACTATTTAAAATCTAGAAAAACACATACAAAATTTTATAAAATTAAGTAAAACACAAAAGTGTGATTTAGAAGAAGTTGTATGAAATCTTATGAAAACAAATAGTTTTAACAAATTTGTTGACTAGTTTATTTATTAAGGTTTATAAGATACCTTATAAAACTGTATAAAACCAAACAAAAATACTTAAACAAAGTATTTTTCAACATTTAGTGATTTTATATGAAAAAATACATTTAGTTTATGAAAAATTAAGTTTAATTATCTTGGGTTCCGTGTGTTAAGAAGGGGGTAGAGTTTAGTTTTAATAAATAGAGCGACTAGTTTATTTATTAAGGTTTGTATGATACCTTATAAAACTGTATAAAGTCAAATGAAAATACTTTAACAAAGAAAATTCTCAATATTTGGTGGTTTTATACGAAAACTATCTTTGGTTAATAAGAAATTAAGTTTAAATTTCCCTTGTGTTCCCTCTATTAGGGAGATAAGGTTTAATTTTAGTAAATAGATCAATTAATTTGTTTATTAAGGTTTATAAGATACCTTATAACTGTATAAAACCAAATGAAAATACTTAATCAAAGGAAAGTCTCAACATTTAGTGGTTTTATACGAAAACTATCTTTGGTTTATACGAAATTAAGTTTATATTTCTCTTGGGTTTCCTCTATTAAGAGGGGGTAGGGTTAGATTTTAATCTATAGGGTGACTAGTTTGTTTATTAAAATTTATAAGATACCTAATAAAATTGTATAAAACCAAATGAAAGTATTTAAACAAAAAAAATTATCAACATTAATTGGTTTTATATGAAAACTATTCTTGGTTTATAAAAATTAAGTTTAAATTTTCATTGGGTTCCCTCTATTAAAAGGGGACAAGATTAGTTTTAATGTATAGACCGACTAATTTGTTTATTAAGGTTTATAAGATACCTTATAAAACTGTATAAAACCAAATGAAAATTTGTAAACAAAGAGATTTCTCAACATTCAATGGTTTTATACGAAAACTATCTTTAGTTTATGAAAAATTAAGTTTATATTCTTTTGGGTTCTCATTTTAAAAAGGAGAGTATGATTTATTTTTAATAAATAGATTGACTAGTTTGTTTATTAAAGTTTATAAAATACTTTATAAAATTGTATAAAACCAAACAAAAATATGTAAACAAAGAGAGTTCTCAACACTCAATAATTTTATACGAAAACTATCTTTAGTTTATGAAAAATTAAGTTTGAATTCCCTTGGGTGCCCTTTTTTAAGAGTAGGGTAGGGTTTAGTTCTAATTAATCGGTCGACTAGTTTGTTTATTAAGATTTATAAGATATCTTATAAAACTATATAAAACCAAACGAAATATGTGAACAAAGAGAGTTCTCAACATTCAGTGGTTTTATACGCAAACGATCTTTAGTTTATGAAAAATTAAGTTTAAATTTCATTAGGTTCCCTTTTTAAGAGGAGGGTAGAGTTTAATTTTAATAAATCAGTTGACTTGTTTGTTTATTAAGGTTCATAAGATACTTTATAAAACTATATAAAATCAGTCGATATGTTAATTTTTCTATTTGGGACAATTTAAAAACTAGCCTTTCAGATCTATTATTTTCAGAATTTAGTTTGTTTATTAAGGTTTATAAGATACCTTATAAAACTATTAAAAACCAAACAAAAATACGTAAACATTAAGATTTCTCAACACTCAGTGATTTAATACGAAAACTCTATTTAGTTTATGAGAAATTAAGTTTAAATTCCATTGGGTTTCTTTTTTTAAGAGGAGACTATGGTTTAGTTTTAATAAATTAGTCGACTAGTTTATTTATTAAGATTAATAAGATATCTTATAAAATTATATAAAACCAGTCCATATGTTAATTCTCTATTTGAGACAATTTCAAACTACTACCTTTATCAAATTAAGTTTATGTTTCCTTGAATTTCCTTTATTTTCAAATGAATAAATTATGTGATGTTCGTCCTGCTCCCAACAACCGTTACCATAGCTTCAGATGCACTTTCTTTCACAACAATTTCACTTTGACAATGAACCCTACTAGGTTCCAGTATCAACATGTACATGGGGATATTGTTGAAACAATTGCAGTAAGATTCATTAAGGTACTGTTGTGCTATAGTAAAGCTTTCAAACATCTTTAAAGAATAATCTATAAGAGGTTAAAATATGCAACTTAGCAACACAACACCTCGTAAGCATGAAACATCTCACTTTCTGTCTCATATTCCACAAATGCATATCCACATGATGCTTCTGTAAGTTCTGTTGTTATAGTAAGAACAAAAAAGAGAATTTGAAATCAGACATATCTACACAAAATAAAATCTGTAATTACAATTCTAGTAAGACAATTATTTTGGTATAAAGCAACAAACGATCAGATTAACTAGTGATATACATGCATTTTATCCCATTTTAGCTGTACAATTCATATACATTTGCATTCATTCTCATTGCATCTTTAGCATTTTAGAGTCCTTTTAGGCTTGCAATGCATTCATTATGCATACACATTGCATTTGGAGCATCTCAGGCACCTTTGAGCCTGTTTGGAGCATTTTGGAGTGGATTTGACACAAAGGACTACAAGGATCAGCCTAAGACAAAGCGCCTGAATAGAAGACCTTGCGAACTAAAGAATTCACATGCCTCCCTAGTTCAACTCGCCACTCAAGCTCGTCTGTACACCACCGAGTGCAGCAAAGAAGAACAAAGCCAAACTGCAAACTGGAGCACTTGCAAGCTGAACTCACCTGGTGAGCAATGAGATAGGCTTGTTGGAAGTGACTGAAGCTGAAGGCTGGAACTCGCTAGGCCCAACTCGCCACCCCTACCAGCGAGTTGATCCATCGACTTACTTCTGTTGACCTTCTTTCTCCCTTTGTTTACTTTATTAGGGTTTTGTGTTTTTGGGCTATAAATACTTCTCTCGCCCACAAAACCAAGGACGAGCTGTTTTTCCCTTTTTGAATAACATCTAAAACTAAAATTTCATCCCTGTTGGTTGTTGAATGCTTGATTTAGTTTTGATCAATTGAATTTCAGTTTTGCTTCTTTTCCATTCTATCTTCATCTCTTTACTTATGCATTTAACTTCAATTTCCAGATTTGTGTTTTTGTTCATGACTAGTGAGTAAACTCATAAGAGGTTGTAAGGAAAAGGGGCTAGATCCCTGAGGATCTGGGGGTTCTGATCATTCATTCAAGCTCTCCCATGCTAGATCTCTCCAATCTAGGTTGTGCTTAAGGCTTATTTCATTTTGGCCACTTGAAGTATGATGTTTGCATTCCATGCCTATGAGGTGTTTGTGAAAATGCTTGTTTGAGCCTAGAATTGGAATCTGCTCATCTAGCCTAAGGAATTAGTTGTTTAGAGTGTAGATCAGGCTTATTGAGATTGATTCTTCATGTCTTTCTTGCTGTAGACCACCATGAGAGTGGATTAGGTTGCAGTTTAGGAAGAGGATTAGAAATCATGAGAGTGGTTCTGATTATTTGTAAATCTTTCCTAGAGATCATCTTGAATAGGTTGTTGAGTGAATGATCACCCCAGCTAAGCTTAGATTAAGTGCCCCTGCTCCTTACAAACCCGACTTCATCTCTGCTTAACTTCTTAGTTCGTTGTCTTATCTTATTTGCATATATTTTTCTTGCTTATATTTCTTGCTTTTCTTTATACTCGTTGCTTTGTTCGTATTGCCCTATCTCTGTTTAATTTTCTGTTTTGCAATATGTTAATCCTGACCATAAGGGTGCTTGAACTAGAAAGGCTTACTATATCCCTAGTGTAACAACACACTTTGGTTCGATACCTATTGTTCTACAATAGATTTGATAACGTTGAGACTAAAAATCTTGTTATCAGATTGGCCCCGTTGCCAAATAAGTGTTTTGCTTGCTGCATTTTGGATCCTAAGCTATTTGGGATCAAGCTTTTATTGCTTTTGTGTATAAACTAGTGTTCTCGACATGCTTCTTCTATCTTTGGTGTATTTCAGGTTGCTTAGCCAGTACTACTAGCTGGGTATGGAGGACACCATACAAGAGGAACCACAAAACAACACCCTACCTTCCCCACCCACCTCCCCTGTTCGTACCACATGCATCATCGGTGTAGGAGACGCACCACACCTTCATACTCAGCGCTATGGCATAGCTCCACCTGACGCCTCCTCTAACCCCTTTGAGATAAAGAGTGCAATGCTCTCAATGATACAGAAGCACCAATTCAGTGGCTACAAAGATGAGGATCCCCTGGATCATTTAGACGAGTTTAAAAGGCTCTGTGGGTTATCCAGTCCACAAGGTATAAGCGAAGATGCCTTCAAGCTGAGATTATTCCCTTTCTCCCTCACTGATAAAGCTAGAAAATAGGAAAAGCATCTGCCTCAATGTACTATCACCACTTGGGATGGGTGTAAAGCAGCATTTCTTGGCAAGTTCTTCACTAACTCGCGTACAGCTAAGATTAGGAATACCATCCCATGTTTCGTTCAACAACCCTCCAAATCAATTACTTCTGCTTGGGAGTGCTTCAAACTATATCAAAGCCAATGCCCTCATCATGGCTATATTGATCAGTCTTTGCTGAGTACATTCCACCGTGGCCTTCTCCTAGATTCCGTATACTTTTGGACACTGTGAGCCATGGTAATTTTCTGAACGAAGATATCAATGATGGTTGGGCGTTGATTGAGAATCTTGCACATGCATCTGAACAATATGAAGACGATAATGATAACCCATTCGTCCGATAAACAAGCTCAGACTCCCCAACCAGGTTCATTTAGTTTCAGAAGGAGAGCAGCTTGAAAACACATTTAATGGTCTTTTTAAGGAAGTGTCCTACATTCGGAAACAGGGTCCAAGCCACAAATTCAATGCACACCGACAAAACCAACCTCTAACCTCCCCATCCCTAGATGTTTATAAACTACTTGAGTAGATCCTACATGGGCAGAAATCCACAGTTGTTGAGCTCACTCAGAAATTCACTGAGGTCCACACACGGATAGATGACTCACATACCGATCTAACATGGAAGCTTGCCGCCATAAATGCTAGGCTCACCATTGTTGAACAGCAACAAGCTGTGACTGCAGCTATGAGACCGCCTCGAATTGAAAATATGCCTCCTCAATGACACCACACTCACTCAATTACACTATGAAGTGGCACAAAGTTAATTGTTAGAGCTGAAAAGGACTCTGAAAAGAAGGGGGGAATGACTCAAGCAGAGAAAAAGATGAAAGTCCAGCTCCTATACCTCAGCTCGCCGGTCCAGCTCGCCAGGCAGAGCAGCGAGTCGAAACTTCCGCTGTGAAAACCCCACTTGAGCAACAAACAGCCTCTAAGCTTGCCACCTCTACTCGCCAAGCAACTCAGCGAGTAGACCTTTCTAATTCTCAAAAATCTTCAGCTTCTCCCAAAATACCAAAGCCTTTCGATTTGCTTGCTTCCTCTATTTAAATGAACATTTTCGGATGTTTTGTTTTGCAGATGGGCAGATAGTTCAACAAGATGGCTGCCATATATGTGCACACACTTAAGGAATGGATGCGAAACACTGAGATGGCGAAGGACTCTGCTGCCATGTCTGCAGCTGAGAAAAACTGGACGAAGTCACCGGTAAGCTAAAAGGACTTTAAGCAATCGAGTAAACTTGATGCTGAATTGATAGTTACAACTCAGCGGGTGTCCGGACTGTCAAGCACGATCGCAGACAAGTGTTAGCCAATATGACAAGGCAGTGGCAAAACATGGCTAGCTCTAGGAGTAGATCAAAGCCGAAGTCTTGCGTTTCCAGCACACCCATGAGGACATTGAAGAGGAGAGGCGTCGTGGCCATGTTGAGCTTGAGTAGGTGTTGGGAGAGCAATTTAGGCGATTTTCTCCTCTTGGAGGCGCTACTACAGAGGGGAAGTTGCTGCCGACGTCCACTGAGACTCAGTCTACTCAGGTCGAAGGTGTGCCTGCTTCGATTTAAACGTTTGTAGTATTTTTATATATCTTGAAATTTATTTTTCGTTCAATATTTATATTTACCACAAAATATTTATCTCTATTCACAATTAACATAAAAGAGAATTGTAAATAATTATTTTTATTCATAATTATAAAACAAAATAATTACAATATTTATCTCATATTAAATATAAAATAAAATAATATTAGATTTTTTTAAAAAAAATTATTAAAAAGTAAATTTGCTTATCAAAATGCAAATAATTTTATAATTTTGACAAAAAAATCCTTCTAGAATATAATTGTCGGTATTTCTCTCTAATTCTAAATATTTATTTATATACATTATCCTAATCTTAAAAAAATCATAATCTAAAATGGAATTGTGAATATTAATTACTATACATACGTAATTAGATAGACGATTTCATTAACACATAAACTTCCAGTGTTTTCTTATGTCTCTTAAACTTTTACAAATAAGTTTCACTACCACTAGCATTTAAAAAAATTGTTATCTTATTAATCTCGTATCTTTCATTTACATCCAGCAGAATCAAGACATAGAAACAAAACATGTAAATAGTTAAAATTAAATGTATCATACTATTATTAAAATTTAGCAAAGGTTGAAGAATGTCTTGAACTTATTTTTAAACCAAGAAATTTAAAATATAAAATTTACAAAATTTATTTTATCACATAATACTGTCAAAAAAAATTTAGTGAAGGTTAGAGTCCATAAAATGACTAAAAATAATATTATAAAAATCACAAAAAATTATCACAAAATAGAATCAAAAATTTGATTTAGTGAAGGTTATAGTTCATGGGATGATTTAAAATTAGTTTTGTAGCTAAAAAAATAAAATCTAGAAATTGCAAAGAATTATCATAAGAAAGTGTCATAAATATTATATATATATATATTTGATTAACTGAATTTAAGAAATCAGTTATATATATATATATATATATAAGTTTTAACCAAAAAAATATAACTACTTACATTAATCACAATCATTTGTTGATCTTAACTATAATTTGAAATACTTTAATATTAAATTAACTTGTAATCTATATTATTATTAATTGAGCACTTTTTATTAAACAGACATATACATTTTAAAAACATTATTCAAAATATCATATATATATATATATATATATAATTTTATTGAACAAAAGAAAACTCATGCATTGCACATAACTAGCATAGAGGATGCACATAAATACTAGGGCTGGGTATAATTATTCGTTACTCGGTTTATACTTGCTACTCGGTTCATTTTTGACTCGAAAAGTTAAGTACTCTGTAGAGTTAAGTCAAGTAATAAGTATGTTAATTCCAATATTCGCAAGTACAACTCAAGTAATAAGTATGGATAAAATCTTCATTACTCGGCTTGTTAGTATTTAACTCGTAATTTTATAGCTATACATGTTTGAAGTTTAAGGTTTTATTATATACAAAAAAACTTAATTGATAATCTTTTGAAATAATTATATGTTAAATTCTATAATTGTAGGGTAGTAGAAATTTTTTTCATCGGGAAAAAGGGCAAAATATACCAAAGTTTTTTTTCAAATGATAAAAATATTAAACCAAAAAAAGATATTATATGGATAGTAGAAGTTTTGACCGAAATAATAATATTTTTGCTATATTTATTTTATATAATATGCAATTTTAAACAATTACAAACCGGATCAAATAACTTGCAAGTATTTTTATTTTTAATAAATACTTATTATAACAAGTATCTGATCTAAACAATATAAGTTTAAGTATTAAATGTTATTATTTAACCAAATCAAACTAAATAATTAGTATATGAAAATAGGTAAGTACCAGTGAATACTATTTACCAACATCTCTTCCACGTGAAATGTATGAGTTTTAATAACCTGATACCTTCCTTCCTCGCGTCTCTGCTTAACTGTAGTATTATTGTCCAACTAATATTTATTCTAAATTAATTTACAACTACAAAAGTAACCAGTTTTTAAGGATTTCAATCAATTATCAAGAAGTATCATATTATCAGGATAAGCACCCATATAAATATAAATTATATACCACCATTTTCTTCTTAGTTATCCTAACCGAGCTGTATTTTTTTCTTTTTCTTTATTCTTTTTCTTTTCCAATGGCTTTCTTAAAACTTGGAGAGACTTTTCTTTCCGAAATGAAGATTGAATCCGACCCTGAAACAAGAAATCGAGTTTTGGATCTCAAACCAGGTACGATTCATGCGTTGAACAATTTGGTACCAGGGATGTGGCTCTTTCCAAGAAATCCGGAACATTGTTGCATCTATAGAGTCCCTAGCAAACTACGTAGAGTAAATCCAGAAGAGTATACTCCTCAATCACTCATCATTGGTCCTCTTCACCATTCTTTGAAATCTCAAGCTCTCAAGTCTCTTTTAAATATGTAATTTGGAATCCATCTTCCCTATAATACATAGCACTATTGGACCTTATTTAGGTCCAAAACTATGTGATTTGTCCCACTACTACTTCTATTCTCTTTCTCACGTTTCTCTTTCCTCAACTCACTTTTTTTTTTTTGTCAAACACTCCCTCTTTCTTTATTCTTCCTTTTCTTTCAACTGGGTTTTTGTTTTCTTCGTATGCTCTTTACCTCTCATTTTCTTAAATCAAAAAAGACTAAAAGACAAAACTTCAACTTTTGTAAATTTAAAGCTTGGAATCGGAATATGTAATCCGCAGCTAATCCATTAAGTTGCAACTGAAATTCATCAAGTTTTGCTGAATTTGATATGCTAAAATCCTAGGTAATGAGTATTATATAAGTAGCGGATTAATGTTTATGTTACCCCGTTAATTAAACATTTTAACGAGAAAAATACATAAATTAGCTGATAATAAATCATGTAGCGGGTAAACACATAAGGTAGATGATAATAAATCATGTAACAAATACAAGTTAGCAAATAGTAAATGTATTAATATGTGTTACATTTTAAGTTGGCATATAATAAATTATGCTAGTGGAGCGGTCTATATAGGTGGTGGTGACGATGACCAATGTAAGAGCATCATTAACGGTGAAGATACTAATTTCAGGTTCTTCCTATTAAAATATTAATACTTTTATAAAGATTTAATTTTTTATTTAAAATTAAATGTTAAAAAAAAAATCAAGCAATCAAATTAGGCAATATGGCTTCAGAGTTTCTAAAAAATTGGTGTAAGTCTCTTAAATAAGAGACGCTTCTTCTTCTCTTTCATGGCTTTTAATTATTTTAATATATTTTTAATGATAGAGACTCATATAGATACTCCGATAATGGTGGTCTAAGAAATGTAACCAATGCAACCAGTGTAACAAGTAAGAAATATATTAGCTGGTACTAAATATGTTAACAGATACTAAACATGTTATCTGTGTAAGAAATACATTAATGGTTATTACATTTAATATTAGTGTGTAATAAATATGTTACCAATGAAAGAAATGTAACCAATATAACTAATGTAACGGGTAAAAAATACACTACAACAAAAGGTTAGATTTGGGACGTTTTTTTGCAACGGATTTACAACACAGCT
>OVAX01001345.1:0-47421 GCA_900406405.1 Lepidium africanum | reverse complement strand
CGACTGATTAGCGACTGATTTTTGCGACTGATTAGCGACTGATTTTTTGCGACTGATTTTTTGCGACTGATTAGCGACTGATTTTTGCGACTAATTTTTGTGACTGATTTGCGACTGATTATTTTAGTCTCAAATCAGTCGCAAATTAGCGACTGATTTGCGACTCTATAAATTAGCGACTAAGGTTTTGCGACTGATCATATCAGTCGCAAATCAGTCTCAGATTTCAAAAATGGGACTGATTTGCGACTGATTGTGCAGTCTCAAAAAAAGTTTTCTTGTAGTGATATCACGTATAACATATATATGCACATATATATACTTTAATCTTTTTAGAAAAAATTATAACTTTATTGATTTGGCTTTTTTAAAAAAAATTTAGAACAACATTCCGTTTTCGGTTTGGTTTAAATTCAGATTTATTTTTTGGATATATGAATATGACATTAGAAGTTCTGCCCCTTCCCACTAAAAGAATTAGATTAAAGGAAAACTTAAGATGAGTTTTGACCATAGATCATGCTTTGTCGATCTAATTGTTGACAAAAAATAATAATATTGTACATAAATTGTTATATTTCCTTATTTTGGCTCGGACTCAGTTTAGTTCCAGTTCCATTTTTTTGGGTATATGAGTCTTACATCAAAGGTTTAACTCACTATAGGAAGTAGATTAAATTGACTTTTTGGGAAAATTTTGGCTATGAATTAGAATTTGTCGATCTAAATATTAAAAAAAAGGCCATATTTCACATATAGTAGAATTCAGCTGTTACCATTTGATTTTAAGTAATTCCGCAAGATTCAGTATAAAAAAAAAGAAATTCGTCAGATTTTGCATCCGACAAAATTCCGCAATTACTATTTACACTCTATATTATGCTTTTATATATCATTTTTATAAAGATTTTTAAACAATTTAATCAAGTTTGACGTAATGATGTTTCTCAACACACACCCTTCATACTTTAAATAATCTCAACTATATATAATAAAAATCACCATTTTATTTTTGTCAACATTAGGTCACAACTGGACACCCGTTAGTTCAATTCTAACATAATATAGACGGTATGACTTAATCTTGGAATATGCAAATACACATGTCTTTAATAGATTTACCACCTGCCACTAGCCCTGTTACGGAGCGGATATCTGGGCCTTTTAAGGATATCCGTATATGTATTCGTATCCCTATTTTAGTCAAACTAATATCTGTATCCGTATTCATATACGTATTATCCGCCAAATTAATATCCGTATTTGTATCCGTAAAAAAAGGATATCAGCAGATATCCGTATCCGTCTTTAATATTTAAAAAAAATTGAATTTTTTGTTTTAAAAATGAAAATCCTATTTTTTCTATATAAAAAAAATAATGATAAAAAAATAAATACCAAAAAAAAAATGTAATAGAAATAAATAAAATAAAAATAAAAAGTAGTATAAATTGGTATTAAAAACAAAAAAATTTAAAAATACAAAAATACAAAAAAATACGGATACCGGAATGTCTGGATCCGAAATCCGTATCCGCCGGATTACGAAATTTAATATCTGTATCTGTATCTATTTTGACCGGATATCTGTTTTTCAAATAAAATTTCGGATACGAATCCGGATATCCGACGGATACGGATATTTAGTGTCAGGCATACTTACCACTAGATTAAATGTCATTTGCTAATAAAAATTACTATAAAAACTAAAAAAAAAGTTATATTTGGAAGCAGAACAATTTCATCAAAAAGTGTTTTCAAATCTTTTTATAATTTATGTTATAAATTTTTTTTTTTTGTGTATATATCGAAAACCGTATACATACAAACAATATTGGTATATAAATGTTAATAATGAGTTAGGAAGAGACAAATGAAGAACGTGGGGGAAGAGAGAGAAGGAATAAGAATAATGGGAAAGACAACCTTTGTTGTTGTCTCGTTGCAGTGTATTTATGCAAAAAGTTTTCACACTTATTGTTGGAACATTCGCATGTAACATACTGAAAATTAGAACTCATTATTAGCTAAAAATTCAAAACAAATTTGTGAAAGTCCTTAGATTGCCTAATTCTATTATTGATGAACATGCAACTCTTTCACATTCTCAACTATTTCCGCGTCTAACCATTTTCTATCACTAAACCTTAAAAAAAAAAAAAAAATTCATAACTAATAATGTTCTTTTATTTCCCTTTTGTCGGCAGTTGCTGATCTTCTTAAATAGTGAATCATCACCTTCTTTTTTCACATTGGATCGACAAGGCTCGATCCATAACCTAAAATTCATCTCTAAAATTTATTTTTTAAGCTATTATAATACAGCAGATAGAAATCAAATTTTTGTATCAAATCATTAACTGGATCATCCTAACCATCAGTCTAAGAGCAATTCGACACCTCTCATTTCTTTTAGTTTACTAGTTGTTGCGTATTTTTATTGGATTTTACGTAAAGCAATTACTCAAGTCATTAATCATATTTATTTTATATATATGTCAATCAATTTCGCGAAGTCTACTCATTCTTAATATAATTATGCAATATGAATTTCATATGTATTTTTGAAATTTTTATAGTGACATACAATATACTTTTAAAATTATCAGAGTAATATTTACCTTTCACTACGTAAAAAATTAATGATGGTGACGGTGGGTTATAGTACATGATTTCACCGGATTGCACACTATAAGAAAAACGTCTATTCTTAGCGCATAAAATATGTTACAATACAGGTAATATGGTGTTTTAATAAATGATATGTTATTGGCAGCTATGGTAGGTATGTCTTGTATGATAACATTAATCTTCTATGCTATGTTAAGTAAGATATCATAGCAAAATATGTGTGCTTTTATATTTGATGTTATCGCGCTTCTGTTTTTTTTTTAAATTAAAATTACGAGAACACAAGATACACACTATAATAATTATTTCTACAATAACAGTTACTCAATGCTGTATTATAGTTTGTTACATCATCAACATATGATGTAGTTAACAATGTGATAGCTATTTATCATTGCTATTATATTAGATTATAACTTTTTTTTTTGCTATTATATATGGCATTCAACTATCTTTTTCTGTTAGTTGATTGAATCCTAAGTACAATCAGAAAAAAAGGCAAAACAAACACATTAATTCAACAAAACATAATATGGGTTTCAATCTTACATAATAGAAGTCTGTAACCCAATCAACATTCATGACAAGGTCTGAATCCAAATTATCAAAGACAAATAACAGTTAAGTTATAGCTTATTCGAGTACCTAGTACTAGATAAGCTGGACCAAAGTTTCTTCATTCCCTGCAACAATCAGGATATATGTCTCAATTTTTGATAATCACCATAAAATACAAAACCAAAGCACAACCTGTATAATAGATTTTTTACTTACCCTTGCTCTTCATTTCAGAAGACTACCAATTTATCCATTGGCCAAGCTATAGACGAACCAAGAGCGTCTTTCATATACAGGGTTTCATCTGATGGCCTCCAAACTGCTGCATCGTCTATTTTGACCACGTCTACCCAAACTCTCGCTGCGTTAGACCCTAAAAGAACAAAATGTACCTTCTGTTGTGGGTCAACTGAATGCAACATCCCTCCGCAATAACCTGCTTCTTGCTACCAATATCCATTAACATGCATTTCTGGTTTTCTTTTATAACTTGTTGACTATGTTTCTGCTGCCATGTTTACCAATATAACCAAATAAAAAAGAGAATATAATCACAAAGCTTTATATACAAAATCAGAACTTGAAACATACCGGAGATCTTCGAACAGTAGACTGTGAAGCTAGTCTCTTCGTAGGTGACTTCAGACCATAAGAGGCAGTAGGAGACTTTAGACCAGTGGCTGCACATATCGTACCATTTGAACCTTCTGCATCTGCTTTCTCTCTGACTGATTGAGTACTTGCTGCCTTTATAGGAGTTGTATGAAAGACAACTTTGTTGGCAGGCCATGCCACATAAGAATGCAAACAATCTTCCAAGTATGCAATATCCATCGTAGGTCTCCATATAAATGTCCCAGCCATATGTATCTCATCGACAAAAATTTTCACTGCCTTTGGTCCAAGAGGAAGTCCATTCACTAATGCATTATGTGCTTGTGTTTGCCAACGTCCCTCAGACACAACTACATCATCGTCTGACAAATCCAGTAGTTTACATTTGTTCACAAAATTTGTTCTTGGGCACTGTAAGAACACATTAAAACAACAGTACATATGTGTTACATGATCATAAACACATATACTAATGTAAAATTTTGTAACTCATAAGAAATTACCAATGGTGTAATGTCTTCTTCTTGGACCACTTTTTCCAGATTTACCACCTTAGAGGCAGGCCAAGCAATTATGTACCCAACAGCTTCTGCAATTGTTGACATCTTCTCTGCAGGTCTCCAAAGGAAGACTTTATGCTTTTTTGCAGTGTCAACTAAAACCTTGATGTTCATAGGGCCTAAGCGACATTCATTAATAACTTCATTCGGATCATCACTAATAATCCGACCCTCAACTACTGTATCATCACCTACACACCAATCAATCAATAAACACTTTAGTTGCAATCTTTTATTCACACTCTACACGTAGTCAAACATCAAATTATATAAGAACTCCAAATTAAATACTCATATTAAGAAATCATTCAATTGACTTACTCTTACACCTGAGTTTTCACCAACTACAAGCTCTTGTATATATAATGATATAAATTAAACAAGTCATAATACAATTAGTATCTTAAGATATATACTGTAACTCAGATTCTGATATATAAAAGTAAAAGTATCTAACCTGGTTCTGCATTCTGGATATTATATCTTCCAACTCATTACCCTTCTGTTGGAGACAAACTTGACTTTCTTCCATGTAATTCATGTACTTACTCTTTACATTGAAACACGCTAGTTTTGTCTTCATTATGTTCCATCTAAGAGCCCTTAAACGACCCGGATTATCAGGTCCTAGTAATTGGCGTAGTGTGTCATTTGCATCATACACCGAAGAGGATTGATTACCACTACTAACAATCTCTGCTGCCTTCTCCTGCATATTCATTACCTAAATCATTACATGACAAGCAAAGACAAAAACTGTGATCTACATGTTTATAGTTGATAACTCACAATAGTATTCACCAGTGTACCATCCTTCTTGGTACGCGACTTAACCCACACTTTTAATATGGACACCTCTGCTGGATCAACACTTTCTTTTCTCTGAAAAACAGCATCCATAGAATAACATATTAGTTTATGCTTATAAAATGTCTACCATCTTATTAACAGTATGAATCATAAAATACTTACCATCTCTTCTGCTAGCCTAATTATTCCTTTACGACTACATGTAAACGGAATTTGTTTGCTCCTTCTTTCCCTGTAGCTATCACTAATAACCTAACAGAGTACTCCATGTTACTATCTAGTATATGACTTCTATAAAAAAATTACTTCAGTTAATTCAGTACCTTAAATGCTTGACTAGTTTTGAGCTTAGCGAATTTACGCCATTACACTGAATCAATATTCTTTGGTCACAGATTCATTCTTTTTTGAGTATTTCCAGCTTTATTTATTTCACTGACCATGCATGATTTTGATGCCCTCCATAAACAGCCCATTTGTTTAAGCACAACAATTTTTTGATACTTTTCAGTTAGATCAAGCCTTGCCTACAAATATACACAAACCAGAAATAGTTAAATCAAAGTTAAACAAGACTGTAGTAGTTCACTACATGAAAGTGTAAAGAAATTGTAACCTGCACAGATTTCCAAAGAATTGTCTTGATGTCTTCGCCAATCTTTGTCCATTTTTCAATTGTGTAAGGTATGTGTTCACGTACTAATGGCCCTAGATATGATGACAGAGTAACAGACCCAAGATCATAAGGTTCTCCGACTGCATTAAAAGTCACTTGAACTTTGTTGTTTGGATCTTTGGCAATATCTTTCCTTCTTGTTGGTCCTCGTTGCTTCTTCTGTTTAGGCTGAGCTGCATCTGTTAAAGGCTCCTCAGGTTCTACTCGCTCATCACCTGGAAGCTCATTACCAGAAGAACCATCTTGTAGTACTGTATCAATATGTTCAACCTCTGTCTCATCAATTCTTGCTGGATCTGTCAAAGGCTTTTCTTTCTGATTTGGTTTTCTTCCACGCTTCTTAGGCTGTTTTCCCATAGTAGTTTACCTGAAAGAAATGACATACACAGAACAAACACAGTCGGTGCATAGGCAACATTTTATACATAAAAGAAGATCACATAGTAACAGACACATAGATAGTCAAAAGCATACATAAAATACGATCACACCAGAACAACCACATATACACTATATAAACTTAAGAGTCTACATTTTTAGACAAAGAATCTTTCACAATCAGATCTGGCATTCCCTCTTTCTTCCATATCAAAATATGTTTCAATGTCTACACCAACATCTGACATCATTATCCCAAAGTCTGTAACTCCATCCTGTACAACTTCTTTATCACTATATCTTCGTGGAGGTCTTCTCATAACTACATGCCACTGAGATGACTCATTTTCTTGTAAGTAGAACACTTGCTTAGCCTGAGATGCCAGTATATAAGGATCTCTTGCAAAAGACAGTTGACTATGATTCAGATTTACTAGCGTGAAACCTTCTTCTACTTTAACTCTATTACCCTTAACTGTCCATTGACACCAGAATAGTGCTACGTAAAAGACATTATAGTCTAACAAAATAAAGTCAGTAATTGTACCATAGTATGAGACCAAATCAACAACTTGGGAGGTGTCTTTTGCACTAGACCTACACACTGATGTAGCCTCATAATACACTCCATTATTCTGACGTTTCCTATCAGTAGACCTAGTATGAAATCGATCACCATTCACTATAAAACATGTCCACTTGCGTGCATAAATACATGGACCATATGCCAACCACTTAAGTGTTTTTACATGTTCCTCTAAATCAATAGGTACCTAACAAAGTAACAATAATGCGTTCAGAAAATTGATAGTAAGTTTTATTTTAACAAATAACAGAGATGTTAGTCACATTTAACTTGCCTTTTCTTTTAACCAAGATGCAAAATTCTGAGTATGCATACTCCATAAGTAAGATGCATCACACCTGCATCTTACATTTGTGTCTTGTAAGTACTACATGTGCTCACTACAAGGTAAAATTATACGATTCAGTCTATGGTATGTAGTGAGTAAATGTAAATATGACTCACATCAGCACTTACTCTACGAAAGGATCCACAATAGCCATATTTTGGATGACAACAAGGTGTGCTATCTTCAACTCCATCTCAGTAAAACAAAATGAAGTTCCAATGGATAATGAACGACCCTCTAATATAGAACTGCTCTCGTACTCTACGTTTCTATATATCTTCTCTTGTATATTAGTTGACTAATTTAAAAATTCATGACAAAATTGAATACACTCTTCAGCAAGATATGCTCCAGCTATACAACCTTCTGGTCGTGCAGTGCTTCTCACAAAATCCTTAAAACCTTCATATACCTTGTCACATGAAAAACACATTAATAAGTAGTTATCATTATGAATAATGTAAACATCATTCAATACAAAAACACATTGTACCTTTCAAATGGATACATCCATCTGAAATGGACTAGTCCACATAGTCGTGTTTCTCTTCCAAGGTGTACCGTCAAGTGAACCATTATATTGAAGAAACTTGGTGGAAAGTATCTCTCGAACATACATAGAGTCACAACAATCTCTGCTTCCATGGTCATAATCTGTTCTCTATCAATTACTCTCTGACACAACTGATTGAAGAATGTATATAGGCGTACAATTGCTAGCCAAGTCCCCATGGTAGCAAACCCCTAAGTGCAACTGGAAGAAGAATCTGCATTAACATATGATAATCATATGATTTAAGACCGGAAACCTTGCAGTCTTCAAGTGATACACATCTGGATATATCTGAACAATATCTATCTGGTCCTTTAAAGTCATATAGCCTCTTGCAAAAGATTTTCTTCTCTGATTTTGACAGAGACCAAGGTGCTGGAGGTAGGTAAGTCCTATTTCCTTGGATTCTAGGATGTACATCCTTTCTGATCCCTAGATGCTCTAGGTCTTTACGACACTGCAAACCATCCTTGGATTTTCCACAATGCAACAATGTGGATACAATACTTGCACACACATTCCATTCCACATGCATTACATCCAAACAATGCCTTACTAGAAGTTCCTACAAAGTGTATACATAAAACGAAACACAAAGGTAAGCAATAGTTGTTTTGATATAATGTGGTAAATTTATTACGTACTACATTCTCTTAAGCCTAGGGATGATAGGAAAATACCATAGTACCTTTTGTGGGACTCCTTTCCTTACTTCACCATTGTGCATATTAGTTTTCCACCTTGAAGCCTTGCACTTAGGACAGTTGTCTAGCTCCTTGTATTTGTTTCTGAATAGACAGCAATCATTGACACATGCATGGATCTTCTGATAGCCCATATCAAATGATTTCAGAAATTTTTTAACATCATATAATGATGTGTGTAACACATTATCTTCTGGCAAGGTCTCTAGCAGATCATTGAAGCTCTTATTGGACCAACCATTCTGTGTCTTCAGTCTGAACAATGAGACTATTGCTGAAAGGTTGCTATGAATTAGACAAGATGGATACAACGATGTTCCAGCATCTGCAAGCTTTGCAAGAAAATCATATTCTTTCTTATCTTCACCCTCAGCCTGACTACCAGACTCATCCAAGATCTCATCAGCTTGATATAATTCTAAAATCTCATCATTAAACAGATGAGATTTGTCTACACTATTGTTATCAGCCTTAAGTTCTCCATGATGATACCAATCAGACCGCACCTTGTAAGACTCGTCCATTCCTCTTCTTACAAGGTGGTCTACTACGACACTGCTAATATGACGTTCTATGTTACGACAGTCAGTACATGGACATATAATCATATCTACACCTCCCACACCTTCAGTCCCTGCCCTTACAAACTGTGTAGCTTCTTCCTCATATGCAGGATCAGCTCTTCATTACATAAAGAAAAACTAATGAAGTGCAACCCCCTAATTGAAACCTAACCTATATAATCAATTAACTTACCTGCAAAGATGCATCCAATCCTTGTGCACCATTTTATATGCCAACCAAAAATAAAATCAGACAAAGTAAGAAATATCTTAAACACATACAAGAACTTAAGCATATAGTCCAAATTATACAGAACTTCAATCATCCATTTATACCATAACTTCATGACTCAAACTAATGAGCGGTATAAAACAGATAGTAATAGACTAAGACATATTGTAGTTGATGAATATACTAGCATATAGTCCAAATTATACAGAACTTTGACCATCCAATTATACAGAACTTCATGACTCAAAATAACGAACAATATAAAGCATATGGTAATAGACAAAGACAGATTGCAGTTTATGAATATACTAGTATATAATCCAAATTAAAATCAACTGTAATTACTATCAGATTTGTCTTAATCAGTAAACTATAACCTACCTTATATCATAAACTTGTAATACAAAGTACAATTAATCAATATAGTACTTGTTATCATAAAAAAAAATTGTGATTACTAACCTGTGCCTGCGTGAGGTAAGAGTATGGTTCAGATTCGAAATCCCTTAATTTGCACTCAGCAACACTTGCAAAAGAAAATTTATAAAGCTAAGTCAATTCAATACATTCTAAAATAGATTTCATATTTTATCTCCTATTGAACAGCAAAGAAACTATTCTCACGAAGAAACTATTCTCATGAAACTATTCTCACGAAGAAAAGGTGATTTCAAATTCACAAGATAGGAAGAAATCAAAACCTGGATATAAATTAAANAGATAGGAAGAAATCAAAGCCTGGATATAAATTAAAAATCAACAAATCTCTAATCTCTCTTACACACTAAAATCGATTCACAAAATATCAGAGAACATGCATTAACAAAAATCTGAAAGAATATAGTACTAAACGATATGAAAAAGTTCAATTGAAACTCAAAACATAGCAAATAAATCTCAGAGAACAAAAATAAGAACAAAATTGAAGAAAGAAGAGTCCCGAAAACTTGCCTTCGATAGAATTGGAGATCTGACAAATACCCCAACAATTAAAGACGGTGACGAGCAAATAGGTTTAGGAACCTTAAAAACAAAAAAGAAGAATAAAGCTTAGATTGTTTCTCAGACTACAAATCGGAAAAATATATGAAACTAGACAATAAAAATCAGGAAGAAGATGATTACCTGCCGTTGAATTCTCTGGAGGTAGCCGACGATAAGGTCTGTAGTCACCGGCAAGTTGATTTCAAGGTTAATCGGAGAGTTACGCTGCCACAGATTTTGAGAGAGTTTGAATAGACTATGTGTGTTACGAGACGAAATATGAGCAAAATCTAAAATTTACTAAGTGTTTTGGCGAATAAAATCATTTATTGTTTCCGCTAACTAAAATTTTATCATAGCCAACATGCATTGTTATGGTATGGTTGGCAAAATTGAAAACAAGCCTTTAATAGCAAATGGGTAAAACGTGCTATAACGTGGTGCTATTAATGAGCATTTTTTTTGTAGTGGCATTTTCGATATTTTAAAAAATAAATTACAAAAATAATGACTTAAGTGAATGTTTTTCTTCAGATAATGTATATAATTTTATTACATGACCATTATTACATAAGTAAGAACAAAAGATTAAAGTACAATGTGGCATGAAATAACCTACTACCATTTCTTGATATAAGATTCTACAATGTGGCATGCTTAACCGATCTCTTTATGTACTATTTTTCTCATGGGACCCTTATATATAAGTTATTTTACACAAAACAAGAATTAGATTGAGTAAAATATGTATTTAGTTATTAAATATTTGTAATTAATTAATTAGTTAATTTATTTATTTGAGTTACAAAATATATATATGTATATAGTTGTCGACCTTTGTAACTAAACTCTAAGTAACTGATAAAAAAGACAAGAATGAACTGACTTATTAAAAAGAAAATATAATTAATAAATTATGAATCATGTAAGCGTTATTATGTCAATAAAAAAAACAATGTGTAGACATGGGTTGGAAAAGACAAGCCCCTAAATTTGATAAGCATGTGATCAAAGATAAGACCGGCGGATTATAAAAACTACTTCTGTCTTTGTCTTCCATTGGATTCAATGTATTTGCTTCAACTCACCTACGCATTTTTATAATTTAGGGACACTTATAATATTAATTATCTTTGCTTAAACACCGTTTTCTCCCTAAACAAACTGGTTTTGGCCTTTTTCTCCAACAACAATAACACCGTTCCGACTGCTTCCACTAATTAATTATTATTCCTCATTGTCTAAACAAACATTTGTTTGAACATGAATCTATTAATTCCAAATTATTACAAGATGTAGTTGACTTGAAATTAGTTATCATTCCTCAAGATCTAGATAAGTATTACTTTCAATACAATTATGTTATTCAGTACATAGTTATATCTCGTAAAATACAAAAAGCATATATGCTACTTTTTTTTTTTCAAGCAAAAAAAAAAATGGTAACATAATACATTTTATAAGAATTTTACTATTCTGGTTATGTCATTTCTGTTTTTAACTTTATTCAATTAAGTAGCGTAATAAAACAAGATTTTTACCAACAACTAAAAATATCAATAGAAGATCTATCTTTCTTCGGTTCTGTCGGGGTGTTAATGTGGTCATTATATCTTCGACTTCGTCATTTTCAGAAAAATAGTGAGGTTTAAATTTTGCTTCATCTGTGGGATGTTCTTACTTGGCACAAGAGATTTGTCATCGATTTGGTATTGTTATGCCTTGGGTTGACCTAGTTCTTTCAGTTAGCTTTGTAATTTTCGGGTTTTTCTTTAGTACTTTTTCCAAAATCTTTTTCTAGTGCTTTTTTTTTTCAGGCTTAGTTACTGAAGATTTCATTTTTCTTTTTAGCTGCTTTATATATTTCAATTTTGTAAAATTTCAACTATATTTTAGATAAAAAAATATTGGTTATGTCGGGACAAGTGTTAGTTGTGCTGTGCACAGTGGGGGAGGTATTGTAAGAGGAAAGGTGTCAATTGACACCCACGAAATTTTTGAAACATTACATATTTTAATTTTTGATACAAAATTGACCCCTTAAAATAAAAATTTTGACCCCCATCAAATACATAATTAACTCCAATCTTTCAAAATATATGTAAGATTGAAGTAGTCAAGTATAATGTAAAAATTAGTTATTATTCGTGACACTAAATCTAATTAACTATAGTTAATTACTTTGTGTTCTTTTGCTAATTTTTTTCTTCTTTCAATCAATTCACAGCAAATTTCTCATGCAAACTAAAAAACTTTGTTTATTTACATTAATTTACTTTTAACCAGAATTTTTACTAGTTAATTTCACTTTACATATATTTAAAAACAATTCTTTGTTTTAAAAAATATACCATAACTAAACCTAATAATTTTTTTCTTGTTAAGAATTGGATTGACAAAGTCTTTATTCATAGCTCATACTTATTCATTTAAACCCCTTTTAATCTTTCACTTATTGTGAGAAGTGGTCACGCACTTAATACCATACCGCATCGATCTAACTGAAAAAAGCTCAGCAATTAAGCCTAAAATACTATAAACTGATTTTTGGAAAAATAAAATTAAAGAAAATGGTAAGCAAATAAAAAATAAAAAGATGGTAAAAGTTTCTGAAATTACTAGTGAACATAATATATATATATATTTGTTAATATTGAATCACAACTAACATGCTCATTAACCAAGTTCTTACATGGATAGGTGGTGAGACTCAACATAATATATATTTATAACAATGTATTTTAGAGTAAATTATAAAAATATTTTGACACGCATAAACAATTTTTCTGGTTCCGCCACTGACTGTGTATAACAAAACTTATTTCTATCTAGTATCAAGTATTCGTGTTTTGTGCGATCACATTCCTCTTCATCAATGTTGTGTGCTTTTTGATTTTTTTTTTGTTGGAGACTCTTTGAACAAAATATAAGATTTTTCTTATAGAAGAATATGAAATTGTAAATTGTCCAAAAGTTCTCTTGATCTTTAACAAAAAAAGTTTTTCTAATCCAGTGATAGTAATCGATAAAAAAATCTACTTTTTTGTTGTAATTTGTTTTTTTGGTGGTAATGTTAAAATTGTATACCAAAAGAGTTGTTTATATTATTACAATATAACTGTAAATTTGTAAACAATACCCATTATTAAATAGAGAAAAGATCGCATGTAGCCTTTAGTCTAGTGGCAGGTGGTAAATCCACTAAAAGCAGGTGCACTTGTACATTGAGGGATCGAGTCCTGCTGCCTGCATTATGCAAGAAATTGACTAATTGGCCGGTCAGTTGTGACCCAATATTGACAAAAAAACAAAAAATAGAAAAAAAACCAAAATATTGCACAATCAGAAACATGCCATCGGAGATTACTACCGGAAAGGAGATGAGTCTCGATCGAATAAGACGTTCCACAATGGAGATTAGAACTTGCATAGACTTGAAGTTGATTCCTGCTCAGAATTTGAAACGTTGGAAGATTTAGATTATTCAAATGTAAATGTTTGATATGATATGTATCTAAGAATTTTTTTTTTTATTTGTAAGATCGACTGGATTCACCTAGCTATATTACCCTTAGATACCAAATATATTGTAAATATTTTGTATTTTCCTTCTTTCTTCTGTAGTTTATATGTTTTTATTTATATATATGGTTCTGTAGTTTATATGTTATGTTATCGGTTGCCGTCAAATCAAGTATTTGTTGTGTACTAGCGCCAATATCATATAAACTAATTCCACTAGTTGCATTATATTTCTCCAAATTCTTGGCATTTTAGAAAGTATATATAAAAATAATAATACAAAATCTATCGAATATCATAAAGCACTTGTCTTAGAAATAAAATAAAAAGTCACATATGTGGAACATATAAAAACCTCAGGTTCGTTATCGTTAATATTGATTGCGGTTATGGAAATTCCTCTTTTTGTTCGCGAAATATTATTCTATTACAAACTCATTACGAAAGAAAATAACATTGTCGTTATTTAAACGTGGTTGTTGCATACAAATTACATCAATGTTTGTAATTGCGATATAGAAAAGACGTTCGATGTGACACTGATATTTTCCTCGAGTGTAAAAGATTTAGTTGTCTGAATGAAAAAACCAAAATGAAGAAAGAAAAGTAAACTCTCAATTCAAGG
The DNA here is from genome assembly GCA_900406405.1 of Lepidium africanum. Classification (NCBI taxonomy): domain Eukaryota; kingdom Viridiplantae; phylum Streptophyta; class Magnoliopsida; order Brassicales; family Brassicaceae; genus Lepidium; species Lepidium africanum. The sequence continues at coordinate 33,096 of OVAX01001345.1, read as the reverse complement.
CAACTTATGGCCCAATATATTATTTCAAATTAATCACATCAATTTCTTTCTAAAATAAAGTATGACGCCTGTAATACAATTTAGATGATACTCATATTTAGTGTAAGATATTAATGAAACATGAATATTTATATATATAAATAAACTATACTTAATTTAAAACATTTTTTCAATGATTGGATCGATAAAACACAAACTTCTCTTTTATAAAATTCACAACGAAAACACTTGTATCAAACTGGTGAACGTCTTCTAGTATATAGATCTTAAATTTAAAGATGACATTCTCTAGGGTTACTCTATCCGTTGAATATCTCATAGACAATATGATTTTGTAGCCAGAATTACTTTTTACAAATTATTTAGAGTTGGTGTTAAAAACTCGATTGCTTCTTTTTGTCTTTTCGTTGGCGGTTACAATACTTGAGTACCGTAAATTTTCTGCTACTCAAATGATTTATGAACATAAAATTTATTTCAGATAGTTATCTATCTTCTTTTTTTATTTTTTGTCACAACAGCTCGTAATTAATTTGAGAATTATAAGTATTGATGCTTTTATAAAACCAATCATCATATACTTGACTGCTTTGTTTATTTTATTCCATAAAAGGACGAATCTCATTTTTGCATATATGATTATCATTTACTGTTCTTAAAGCCTAAAGCTCTTTCTCATTATCTTTAAAGAACTTCATAAAGTGTGAGAAACACAAATAATTGAATAACCAAATTTATAAAGATCTTAAACTGTATCTATTTGAGCCGAATATGACAAAAATTTATGAGTACGTAGAAATCCCAATTTGGTAACGAAAACTAAAATGTATTGCAAAAACAAAAGGGCGACTTACAATTTGTTTTGCTTATTTTCGTACGAAAATGATGATAAAAATGTTATATGAAACTATGTGGTATGAATATTTATATGTGTGATTATGGTTTGCGGAAAGATATTGTGAAAAAGTAATGTTACATCAGAAACATAGGTTTTGAAAGAAAATGGTGGAAAAGCTGCAATAATGTGGAATAAGATAGGATCCTAAGTAATTGGTTACCATCATCAATGATTTTGTCTTACAAAGGTTAAACTGAGGCATATCTAGAGATGGTTATAGTGCGGTGCGAATGATTGATTTTGTAATTGTTTTTACCTCAACTTTTAAATTAGAACTCATCATTTCTAAGTACAAATCCCTAGGTACTCACCATACCGACACATACCTGTAACCTCTTCGTGTAATGTATTCCACTTTTATACTCATTTTTATCTGAAAATAGATTTTCGATGTCATATTATATGGTTTAGTCATAACAAAGTATAGACTGCAAAAATGATTGCAATTATTCATTATTTTGTTTGCACTCTTCTTAAAAGAATATTATATATATATATATATATATATTAATTATTTTGAGATTTTTTGAAAGCCGTTAAAAAAAATTTAAAAAATAATTTGAGATTTTGTTTTTCAATAACACACTTAACTCAGTAATCAAATGTACGGGAAATTAAAGAAAAATACAGAATTCAGATACATTTTTTATAAAAATTTTAATATGTTGCAATTAGTTTTCCTTGTTTTAATATTACACAATATGCCCTCATTTCTGAATAATTACGTAATTTGATGCATAAATATAGTAATTATTTACTTAAATGATTGGATAGTACCATGAATGTTTTTTTTAACAACTCAGTCAATCGATAAAAATTAATTTATAGTCTTAATTAAAATGCACATTTTAAAATCCAGTTTTGTAATTCATATTTGTGATATTCAAATCTACTATATATTTAAGTCTACAATCAATGCCGTGCCTAGAGTTAGAGAGGCCTAAGACGAGGTTTAGTAAAAGGAGCCCTTTATAATATAAATATAATATAATTAAAAAAAATTATATCGATAAACCAAACAAACTCCAACGACTAAGTCATAATTTTTCTTCTTTCGGTTTCAATAAACTCTTTCACCAAATTCTCATAATCCAAATTTCTAACTAGGTCTCTTTCTATAGATATGATAGCTAAACCATTTAGTCTTTCCTGTGACATAGTTGATCGCAAATAAAATTTTATCAACTTTAGTTTTGAAATACTTCTTTCAGCTGAAGCAAGCAAAATTGGAATTGTCAACAAAATTTGATAAGCAATCCATGAGTTTGGATAACAATCTTTCATTCCTTTCAAGTAGTTCAACACTTCAACAGGTTTCTTGCATTCCTCTGGCAAAACATCTTTCAGAACTGTTAGTTCAAAACACAACTCATCCCTTACAACATCTGAATGATTTACATATTTTAAAAATACTTCAAGATTGGTACAAGATGTCTTCAAGCTATCATCACTTGTTGACTTCAGTTTCTCTAAATCAAATAGGAAACCAAAGGTTTGTTCATACTTTTGAAATTGCTCAAACTTTGTCTTAAGAGAATAGAGAGCTTGATCCATGACTTAGCTGAAATAATTTAATCTAAAACTCTCTTCTCGAGATAAATTCACAGTTTCATCAACTATCTCTGACTCTTCACCAAATTTTCTTTTTCTTTTGATAACACGTTTTTCCTTTGTTGAAAATATGGCTTTAAAAAATTTCCATAGACTCTGCTATAACTTTAGCATATGATTTTGCACTCTCAAAGCCACTATCTCCATAATTTTTGAAAAAAGAAACAAGTCCTTTTAACTGGGAAAATGCAATTTCAATGTTCATGTCTTCTGACTGCAAACTCTTGCTTACAGTATTGACTGCAAAGAGAACTTTGTACCAAATCACCATAGACAGTAAAAATTCATAATTTCCAATCCCATGTGTTTCACTTGTCGCAAGACACTCAACATCACTTTGGGCTTTTGGATCATCACTATTTTCTGCTTTATGAATAAGAGCATTTCTTATTTTTGGAGCTTGAAAGCTTATTGCCTTGACACATTCAACATGACTCTCTCACCGAGTTTGCGACAAATTTTTAACTGACAAACCTCCCACCATATCTTCCAATATCTTCCATCGCTTAGTCGAAGATGCAAATAGACAATAGATTCGTTGAATTATCCCCAAACATGAAATGGTGTTTTGAGAATTGACATCCATATCACAAAGAACAAGATTAAGACTATGACAACAACATGGTGTATAAAAGGCACGTGGGTTGACGTCAATAAATCTCTTTTGTACTACTTTATGTTTTCCCTTCATATTGGATCCATTATCATATCCTTGCCCTCTCACATCATCAATACTTAAATTAATAGCAACCAACACCTTCTGAATCTCACTAAAAAGCCCTTCACCGGATGTATCATCAACTTTCAAAAATGTAAGAAAAAATTCTTCTATCTTAGCTGAACATGGTGAAACATCAAACATCGAAGGATAAGAGTCATTTGTTCATGATGACTAATATCATGAGTGCAATCGACAATAACAAAAAAATATTTTGCCCCTTGAATCTTTTTTATGATCATGTCCTCAACTTCATTAGCTATCCGTTTTATCAACTCATTCTGGATTTTATTACTGAGATAATGATAATGAGATTCACCATCTTCAAACAGTCTAACATGTTCTCTCATTACCGGATCCCATTCAGCCATCATGTCAATAAAACTTAAGAAGTTTCCATTACCATCCACTCTTAGCTTTTCGTTTTTTCCACACAATACTAAATTCTGTTTGGCAAGAGTTTTTACCAAGGAAAAAATTTTAAGCATCACATCTTTCCAATGATTCCTCTCTTTGTTGAGTTCTTCTTGCACATGCTTATCAATTGTTTCATTTTTTTCAGCCTCAATTCAAGTTCCATCCACTGACTCATGCATTTAATATTCTCATGACTAGTCTCATGCTTCTTAAGTTTTTCCAAAATATTTTTCCAATCACCAAATCCCTTAGATGCGAGATAGCTTGGATTTTTGTCCTGAATGAACAACTTATAACAAAAACAAAAGACTTTATCTGATATTTTTGAATAAACTAGCCAACGCCTATCTTGTTTCTCTCCATTACTCAAATCTCTCAAATAATATGTGTGGGAGAAATGTCCACCATTAGTCTTATCTCTTGGAAAGTTGAAATCAATTTACTGTCTTGTTGCAGGACATTTTCTAACCATAATAAGTCTTAATCCATAATCAACTTTTCCCCAATTACCAGGATCATATACATCAAGAAGTCTATCAGACTCTTCAAAATCAGCATTTTTCCCATCTATATTCATTTGTGTCCCTTCTTCCTCTGTATTGAAGTTTTCATCCTCTTCTATGTTTACATTCTCATCCTCTTCTATGTTAACATTCTCATCCTCTTTTCGGTTGACATTCTCATCCTCCATTTGTTCATTAGACTCATCATTAACCTCCACAAAATCACTAGAACTTATAGGTTTTGTAAGAAACTTGATTAGAGAACCTCCTTGTGATTTCACAAATGCATCATCTTTATTTTTCTTTTGTCTTTTTTGTGCTCATGGATACTTTCTTGAAGACATGTTTCTAAAATTTATAAAAAAATAATTATTATATAAAAGCTATTTAGAAGAATTATGAAAAAGTTGAATGACTTACAATTAGGAAAATGAAATAAAAGATGGGATTAGCTCAGAAAAACAAACGAGATGAAAAGCTTGTTTGTAGTTTGTTAATGTGTAAATCATTGTAAACCTTCAACAACTATTTATAAGTTTAGGTTTTTCCTTTTTCTTTTGTATTTTTGAATTTCCTTTTCCTTTTTTTCTTTTCTTTTTTCCCATTCCTTTTGAAATAATGATCCTTCTTTCCTTTTTGTTTCTTTTTTAAAAATTTTCTATTTTTTCTAATCTAATTAACAATTTATTTTTCAACTTTTGGTTTATTAGAAATTTTCAATTTTTTAAAAACAAACTAACAATTAAATTTAAAAAGAAATTTTTTTATTATTCACCATCAAGACTCGAACCCTGACTTGTAGCTAAACTAAATGATCTTTACCATTTTGCTACCTTAGATTTTTAGAATTAGGGGGCCTCAAAAATTTATATATTTTGGGAGCCCTAGACAAATGCCTTTTTTTTTATTAATAGGTAAGCCACTGTCTACAATGTATCAATTAATTTTAGTCCTGATATAATACGGATGATTTGAGTCCGTAAATGTGACTACCCGAACTTTTATTTTGTATATATAGTTATTTAAACACACAAATATATATGTCGAAGACAGGTGGGCCGTAATAATTTTACTTTACAAACTTTTGGGCATCGGAGTTCGATCCTTCCCTATTACAAAAAAAAAATGGATTTTAGGAATTAAACTTTGGTTATGGATCGGACTTATCAAACTAATTGTTGACAAAAAAAACACACAATATATATATATATATATATATATATTTGATTTTGAAAAGCCCTACCTAGAAGTTTTATCTTGAATAAAAATACTTTAGCATGTATATATATATATATATATATATATCTATATATATGTGTGTAATTGATAGCACTAGAGTTTTGCTACAGGACAACATTTAATCTTGTGGGATAGGTTTTAAAATTTGGATTATGAATCAAAACAAATCAAAATCATATTACAAAAAAATAATGCAACAAATTATTAATGATGAAGATTATAGACAAAAAATCTAAATTTATTTTACAAAAAAAGTTCAAATCCGATCGGATTGCTAATAATTTTGATGGATTTCTAACGATAAAAAAATTCGTCGAAAATTTCTAACAGATTTCTGGCACTTAATTGTAAAATCCATAAAAAAAATTTGATAAATTTCTGATGTATATATAATCATCTTTTTGGGTTCATTACAATCTATTGTTCACGAGACTAAAACACTTTGGAAGAAATTTATTAAAGTAAAAAATGAATGAGGTTGTACTGGTTAAGGTTATTTAAATTTGTTATTAGCTATATGAATTTTACTAAATTTATTCTTGTTTTCTTTTAATACCATTTGATTCTGTACTCCAGCATTTCATTGTATGTTCTTTGTTTCACCAGTCGACATGGAAGCCACTGCATCAATTTCATACGGAAAATTTACATTAAGTTTGTTTTTTCTGTAATTATTATTTCCGAACAGAAAAGTTGGGTTGCAATTTTTTAATATTTTGTTATGAAAAAGATTAAACTCGATTGAAACTTTGAATTTGTAACTTTGAATTTGGTAATTAATTGAAACTTAATCACTTCATATTTCTCTTCGGAAAGTACATGTTCATTCCCTCAGTTTCCTTTATTCTAATTATAATTTAAATCGTAATTTGACCCACCAAATTATTTTTCTGTCAAAAAAAATCAAGCAATGCAATTCTATTTCTACAAATAGATTAATGTAGACCTAACTATGTATTTTCCGCATGCAATTTATACACTAGTGTTATAATCAAAAGTTTGTTTAAAAATTTATTATATTAATGATTGTATCCAAATAGAAATTCTTAACATCATTTCAAGATAATGGTTATCCTATATATATATATATATATATATATATGTGTGTGTGTGTGTGTGTGTCATCTAATATAGTTTATTTTTTCTCTTGAAGAAAATTTATTGAGTGTTTTTATCACAAAATTTTGATACAACTAGAAGCAGGAATTTCCGTACTGTATATCACGCTAAGTTTATTAGTTTGAAAATTAATAATCAACAACTCTAGCAAAAACAAATTAGATATGAAGTGAAGAAAAGGGAAAAGGAAGTTTCTAAACTGGTAATGTAGTGGGAATGTTAAATCGCCTAGTGAAGAAAAGTGTGTGACGATATAATTGGTATTGGTTGCCATAATAACGAACTAAAAGTGAACGAATTGGGCAAAGGTCATATTGTAATGATGTTGGTGAGTGTATTATCAGTTAAGTTCATCATTGGTAAGTGTTATTAAGAGGTTAAAAAAGACCAAAGATATGTCATAAGATTTAGAAAAGGAATTTACTTTCTTTAGGGGAAAAGGACTTCCATCATTTTGTTTTCCAAGTTAGTTATGGGACAATTTGACTTTTTTTTGATATATAAGAATTTTGATAAATAATGATTTAATAATCTTTTTCATACACGGTATCGATATAAATAAATTGAGATATAAATCTTAGTTTATGAAATGTATTTTTTGGGAAACTAAATTTTAAATTAATTTTGTCTGATTAAAATCTTAAGATTTATTTAATTCAAGGAAAAAAATCCTGTTTTGATAAAAGCAAAACAAATTTGATAAAATTATTTAAAGAATATTACTAACATTCATATGTTAGTTTTTAAAACAAATGTACTATAAAGAATTCGAATTTTGATATTTTTCATTTTAAACCTTTGATATAATTAGCTTTCAATTAAACCTTCAAATTAGTCATATTAAAAAAACAAATAGAAAATAAATTTTCTTATAGAATATAGAATTGCAACTTGACATATGTCAAATGATACAACAAATATTTTCAACATTCATTGACCTGTGTAAATCATATCAATGGTAACTGCAGAATTATATTGAATGTAGAATCTGGCGAAATTTTTTTCTATTTTCTAGGCGGAATCTTGCGAAATTACTTAAAATCAAATGGTAATAGCTGAATTTTGCTGAATGTAAAATTTGGTGGAATTTTTTTTAAATAACAAGATCGACAAAATCTAATTCATAGCCAAAATCTACCATAGAACTCCATTTAATCTATCTCTTATAGTGGGTTGAACCCTTGATACTAGATTCATATACCAAAAATAAATTGGAACTAGAGCTAAACCAAATCCGAACCAAAATAAATGAAACACAACTATACATGTACAATATTGGTAATATTTAATTGTATATTTATTGAAAACATTTCTTATTCAAAAGATATAAAAAGCTAATCAAATGGATCATTATTAATATTTAAAACATATATAAAAATTAATATGCAAAACTAATTCGAATTTTGAAAATACCAAACTGGACCTGACTAAAATCCCATATGGATTTATAGATTTTTTGTATTCAAAATTTCAAATATACAAATAATTCGAATCGAGAAATAAATATGTATCTGACATATCTAAAATACAATTATATATTAACTTATATATTTGAAATTGTTATTTATAATTAATTGTACAATTCATTTAAAAAAATTTCCTTACATGCAAAAACTATTAGTAAAGAATAAAATAATAAAAAGGTGAAAAATGAAAAATTCCTCATGTTCCACAAATGTAATTGGTGAAATCATAAAAAAATAGCTGAAGAATAAAAGAATTCAACACATTACACAAAATTACTCATGTACCAGTTAGTACCTATATATATAGAAAGTAATGTAATAGATCTTCTAGATAAGATCATATCTGAACAACTGTAATATTTTTTGTTTTGCAAACTATTTTGTAACCGTCTCTATGATTTATAAATAGAGGAGCAGATCCTTTAAACAAAGGATCGGCTTTTTAGACACACATTAAGCAATATAACTTTTCTCGGCAATCTTCTTCGCTATTTGGTAGTCAACTTCTTCTCTTTAAGTTTTCAAGAGTCTTTTTCCTTCTCTTTCCTCTTTAAATAAGAATTTTAGATTTAGTACCTTTGTGCTAGATCCGGTTCGAACAGTTGATGCCATTTTAGGAAAGACATCGAAGGACTTCTTTACACATGAGAAAGGAGTATATGCCAAGAAAGTAAGGATGGTGGAAGACGAAGTTACCATCAACTCACCAGAAAGAAGGGATCTTAGCCTCCAAGAACACACTGATCCAACTCTCGAATCACCTTTGAACTCTATTTAAACTCGGGAGGAAAATCAGGAGGAATCTCGAGAAGTTACTATTCTCCCTGGACCGCTTGGAGGACTGCCATCGATTAAGAGCTTGGTGCACAACTTGATAGCACAATACGAAGCATCTGATCGAAAAAACACTGAGAGATTCGATAGAATTGAGTCTCGGATAAATGAGAATGGTCTTCCATATACACAAATCAACATGCCACATGGAGAAGTGATAACAAGATTTTTGCCAACCAAGTTATCAAATCCTTGTAGTATTTGAGGTATCGAACCAACAAGTGTGTTGCTAACACTAAGGATTGCAATAAACTAATCTAATTCACGCCAAATCTATCAACTGATTCTGTCACAATCAAAATGCAAACAACATAAAACAGGGCAAGTGAAAACGAAGCATAAAGAAATAAACTAAAAATAGAGCAAGAAACAAGAGCAGTAAATAAGAACAGCAACAACAAAGTAATAAGTAATTAAAAGATCTGGGCATTGAGGAGTGAGGTCAAGGATCTATGCTTAGCTAAGGAACTCTAAATTGCTTAACAAACCATCAGGAATCAATCTCAAGCAGTGGATTCTACACAATCAATGCCATTCTCATGAACACAGAACTTTGCTTAATTAAACCCAGACCTAACCATCATTAGCGAAATCTAATCAAACAAATCATATTTCAAATAGCTACTAAGAAATAAGCATGAAGATCACTAATTTGATGAGATTCTATCAATACTAAGCTCAAGTAACCTGGATTCCCTAGTTCCACATAGATATACCTCATTTCCTCAACACCCTAGTGAATCTACTCAAACTTTATAAAAAAATGCATAAACCCAGAAAATAAAATAAAGTACATAATTAGAAAGAGCAAAGAAAGACAAACAAACTTTATTAAAGAAACAAAATCTAAAACTCAATCAATCATTCAAGATTCAAGCATGAAACAATGAACAAAAGAGAGAAAACACCACTTTGAATCTCAATTTCTGGAAATAAAAACGTGGATCTGTGTTTTTAGGGGTAAAAGGGCTCTTTATAGTCCAAAAAGCTCAACCCTAGAAAGGTCAACGCGGAGAAAAAGTCAACAAAATATAATTCTGGAAGGCCAACTTGCTCTGACAGCGAGTTGGACAGGCGAGTCAAACTTCTTCCTTCTGGGATTTGGTTCACTCGCTGGTTACAAAGAGTCATGCAGGCGAGTGATGCATCTGGGTGTCTTAGAACAGGTCCACTTGCAGGTCTACTCAGCAGGATGGCGAGTGAGGTGGGCGAGTGGCAGTTTTTCCAGCATAAATTCTTGACTCAGCCTATTGGAGAGTGGTAAGGGTGAGTGGCAATTTTCCCAGCATAAATTCTTGACTCAGCCTGTTGGAGAATGGTGAGGGCGAGTTACACTAAATTTGACCCAATTCTGCTCCAAAGTTGTGTTTCATCCTCAAGTCCAAGTCTATGATGCTCCTTACGTCCACTATGCTCCAAAATGATCTAAATAGCTCCAAAAGTACCTAAACAACTCCATATGCAACATGTATGCAATATGAACCTAAAAGAGACTCTAGAATGATGAGAATGCTATGAATATGGATGTAATGTTCACTAAATGATGCTTCTAAATGTGCTAAAATGCAGACATATCAAGAAGTGTTGGCCAGCATGAAAAGGAACCTATTTGGAACCATGCCGAGTATGCAGACAGCTAACATCTCGGGACTATGGCAATCTACGATGCAGAACGCGCCGCGACAGCAAGCAACAGCAACCTTAGACGCAGAAACCATTTTCAGAATGATGGAAGACATGAGGTCACAGTTCCATCAACCACCAGCTCAGCACCCGAGATTGGGAGAATCTTGGCTCAAGCTCCAAACTTGCCATTCGCACTGAGAATGAAAAGAGCGTCGGTAAACCGAAGACCGAGACTAAGATGTCCTTTGTACGATGGAACTAAAGACTCAATTAAGTTCATGAACGCTTTCAACGACATGATGAACGGAACGAGTACAATCCCGACCAAGAAGATGCGGCTTATTATCAACTCTTCGCCGAGAATCTAACTGGTGATTCTTTAGTATAATTTACCAAGTTACCCACGGGATCGATTGAGAGCTTCAATCAACTTGCCAAGTTGTTCGTGAAGCAATATGCTCTGTTTGTCAACTAAGACACCTCTACAGCAGAGTTATGGTCTTTGAAGCAGGGATTTGACGAGTCCCTGAAATCGTATCTCGGACGCTTTAAGAAAATCCTGACTAAGGTTAAAGTCAGTGACGATATGGCCATTGAGGAGAACCAGGATGGTTACAGACAAGGCCTTAAAGAGGGATCTTTTCATGAATCGGCCAACTACGATCTCGGATGCCCTTTGCAGAGCGGCAAAGCATACATATTATATAGAGGAAAAACAAATCCTCGCTAAAACTCAAAAAACTCAGCGAGACTCGGGAGCGAAAGAGTCAAAAGAGGAATATCACGAGTCAAGACAACATAATTATAGAGGGAAAGCAATCTCGACTACATCTTTTCAAGTCGGAGAAAATAATGGCTCAACTCGTAAAAAGCTATTCAACAACACTTACAATTGAAGTGAGTATTGTACATTCCACAATAGAACCGGTCACTCCACTACAAAGTGTAAACAGCTGCAAGAACTACTCGCCAAAAATTTTAGCAAAGGTGAGTTGAATGTCTCAGAGGAAGAGACTCAAAAGTTTAAAGCACATAAGCGGAAAGAAGCCGAGTTGCGAGAAGCAGCTTACAAAGCGGCAAGCCAGAACAGAAACACTAAAGAAAAATCTAAACAGCAGAAACAAGATAGAGAGACCAACAAACAAGGGTCTCCAAGAGTGGAAGTCAACGTAATCATGGGAGGATTACTGTTCTGTGAAGACACTATAAGATCGATCAAGAAGTACGAGCGAAAGGTTGTAGCATCAGTCAAACTCAAACCAGTTGCTCAGAACTTAGGAACGGTGGATTGAGAGATAACATTCACCACCAAGGATGTTTAATGAGTAAGCTTCCCATATAATGACCCGCTAGTTGTAAAGTTACGGGTAGCCGATTGCGATCTATCTCAGATTCTCATTGACACTGGAAGTTTAGTGGACCTAATCTTCAGAAAGACAGTGGACAAATTAGGATTACTAGATGTTTGACTTACCTAGTGGATAGAACACTGACTGTGTTTGATGGAAGTACGATCAATGCGATTGGAACGTCAACTTAGCTATCCGAGTTGCCGGAATTACGAGATGGATTAAGCTCTTGGTGGTAGATAAACCACATATTTACAATATAATCCTAGGAACATCATGGATTCACACGATGAAAGGAATCCCGTCAAGCTATCATCAGTGCGTAAGGATCCCGCCAAATGAAGGAGTTTACACGCTTCAAGGAGATAAAAAATGTCTCAGACTTGCTTTATCGCCGAATTGAAATTATGAAATAATCATGTATGATCACCGCGTCCGTGAGCAGCAAAGCATTCTTAGAACCTCCTGCTCCTGAGAAGCCAGCTCAATCAACCATCAAACTCATCAACATCGATCTGACAGACTCGTTTAAATGCGTAAGCATTGGAGTCAACTTGAGGAAACTAATCAGAGATAAGTTGATTTGACTTCTAGAGCAAAACGTAACAACATTCACATGGACGGTCAAAGACATGCCTGGAATTAATCAAAGATTGCAAGTCATAGATTGAATGTCGATCCGACATACAAATTAATCAAGTAAAAAAGGAGAAAGTTAGGACCGGAAAGGACAAAAGCCGTAATAGATATGGTCAAAGAGTTAACCGACGCCCAATCCATCATCGAAGTGCAATACTCGAAATGGTTAGCCAATCCAGTTGTTGTCCCCAAGAAAAACGGGAAGTGGCGAGTCTGCGTGGACTTTACCGACTTGAACAAAGTTTGTCCAAAAGATAGTTTCCAGTTACCAAACATCGATCGAATTGTCGAAACAACAGATGGAAACGAACTCCTTTCATTTATGGACACTTTCTCAGGATACAATCAAATTAGAATGTATCCTGACGACATGGAGAAAACTTTGTTCATCACGGAATGAAGAACTTACTGCTATAGAGTTATGCCATTCGGGTTGAAGAATACCGGAGCAACTTACCAGAGTTTGGTCAATAAGATGTTTGCTGACCAACTCAGATAAAGGATGGAAGTATATATAGACAACATGTTAGTCAAATTGCTAAAAGCAGAAGATCATGTCGACCACTTAGCACGTTGCTTTCAAACTCTGAACGAGTATCAGATGAAGCTCAACCCGGCGAAATGCACATTTGGAGTAACCTTGGGAGAATTGATCGGCTACATAGTCACTTAAAGGGGAATCGAAGCAAACCCAAAATAGATTAAGGCAATCCAAGAGTTACTTTCTCCTAAGAACAAACGGGAAATTCAAAGGCTAACTAGACGAATTGTCGCATTAAACCGATTCATCTCACGCTCAACAGACAAGTGTCTTCCATTTTACAAGTTATTACGAGGGAACAAATAGTTCAAATGGGATGAGGAATGCGAAAACACTTTTTCTGAGTTAAAAGAGTATCTTTCAACTCACCAATCCTAGCAAAACCCAAAGACGAAGAACCACTATACTTATATATTGCGGTCTCAGCATCAGGAGTAAGTAGCGTACTTGTTTGAGATGATAGAAGAACTCATCACCCAATTTTCTACACCAGCAAGTCTTTAGACAGGGCATAGTCTAGATATCTGACTACAGAGAAACTCGCATTAGCAGTTGTAACCACAACAAGGAAGTTACGACCTTACTTCCAGTCTCACACCATCATCGTGTTAACAAATCATCCACTACAAACAATATTGCATAGCCGAACCAATCCGAAAAATTGACTAAATAGGCTATTGAGTTAAGTGAACACAACATCGAATTCAAAGGAAGAACCAGCGCAAAGTCTCAAGTACTAGCCGACTTCCTAATCAAATTGTTTCCCGACTTGGAACCTTTAGAGTCGGACAAAGTTCTTCGAACCTGGAGAATTTACATAGATGGGTCATCCTCCCAACACGACTCAAGAGTTGGAATCAGACTAGATAGTCCAACTAGAGAAATCCTAGAGCAATTTTTTCGACTAGCCTTCCCAGCATTGAATAACGAGGCTGAATACGAAGCATGGATTGTAGGGATCAGGCTAGCCAAAGAAATCGGGGCAACCAAAGTTGAGCGTTACTACGATTCTCAACTAGTGGTCAACCAAGTGAATGGAGGTTACGATACAAAGAACGACCGAATGGAAGCATATCTCAAAGTTGTGAAGGAATTGACAAAGGATTTGAAATTCAAAGTCAACAAAATTTCCTGAGCAGAAAACACTTCAGTTGACGCCTTAGCCGCTCTAGGGTCTACAACAGATCACATTCAAAGACGAATTATACCAGTTGAAAGTATAGATCAACCGAGTATAAGCCTACCAAAAGGAGATCCCGAACTCATCTCTGCAATTACCGATACTGTGAAGACTCCGATACCAAGATGCCAGACATCGACCAACCTGGAGAACAGAAAATTGATTGGAGAGATGAGATCCTTGCATACATCATTGATGGAAAAACCTTAGAAGATAGGTTGGCAGCTCGCCGACTCAAAGCCAAGTGCGCTTTCTATGCCCAAGTAAATGAAAAGTTGTATCGGCGAAGCGCAAATGGAATTATCCTCACTTGTATCCACGGTGACGAGGTCAACAAAATCTAAAGGAAACACATAATGAAGCTAGTGGAAATCACAATAGCAAAAGATAACTTGTGCATAAAATCCGAACTCTCGGGTACTATTGGCCAACTATGGCAAAGGATTGTGCATAATATGCAGCCAAGTGCGACAAGTGTAAGAGACATGGACACATCATCCATGCTCCAACTGAAGAATTAACTTCATCAATCATGCTGTATCCATTTATGCGGTGGGCAATGGACATAGTTAGACCATTGCCTTATCACGGCAGAAACGTTTCATGCTTATGACAGAATAATTCTCAAAGTGGGTCTAAGCCGAGGCTTACTCTCACATTAAGGATGGAGACGTAGTCAAGTTCGTGTGGAAGAACATCATTTGCTGACATGAGCTACCTTATGAGATTGTGACCGACAACGGATCTCAATTCATCTCGGCAAAGTTTACTAACTTTTGCTCTCGATGGAACATCTGAGTAAGTAAATCAACTCCACGAAACCCGCAAAGAAACAGACAAGCAGAGGGGAAAAACAAGCAGATACTAGATGGAATCAAGAAAAGGTTTATAGACAAGAAAGGGAGTTGGGCTACCGAGTTGGACGCTCAACAGGATGAACTTCTTTTTCCTTCTCTCATAGAATGGAAGCAATGACACCAACAGAAGAACCGGTTCCGACTTTGCGTCGAGAACGTTTTCCCAAAAATAAAAGTTCAAACAACGAAGCAATGGAAGCTACTATCAACGACTTGGAAGAAAAATGAGACAAAGCACTTCTCAGAGTCTAGAACTATCAACAAGCCATGAAATACTACAACAAGAAGGTTTGTGGACGACACTTCGCAGTAGGAGATCTGGTACTCTGAAAAGTGTTCGAGAATATGGTTGAGCTAAACGCAGAAAAATCGACACCAACTAGGAAGGACCGTACATCATTTGCACAAGTTGTAAAACCCGAAGTTTATGAGATCGCAACTATGGAAGGAGAGATGGTTCCACGAAGTTGAAACTCCATCAATTTGAAGCGGTATTACTACTGAAGACGCGCCAACTCAGTGACCTGGATGCATTACTTGATGCACTCTATCTAATTAATTATGTAATCAGAACTACATTTTGGATTGATCCCTTTGGAGTACGTAAGTAGCCTTCGGGTGCAGCTAAAACTAAATAAAATTTTTATAAGTCCCGAAAAACGAGATTCTTTCTCGCAAAGACAAAGTATAGCTTTTTTTCAGATTTGCCGAGGTTGAATCCTCGATGAAGATGAAACATAGTTTCGTACAGATTTACAAGATTAAAATTCTCGGCAAAGACAAAGTATAGCTTTGTACAGATTTACCGAGGTTAAATCCTCGATGAAGATGAAACATAGTTTTGTACATATTTATGAGATTAAAATTCTCGGCAAAGACAAAGCAAAGGTTTGTACAGATTTTCCAAGGTTGAATCCTCGATGAAGACGAAACACAGTTTCGTACATATTTACAAGATTAAAATTCTCGGCCAAGATAAAGCATAGCTTTGAATAGACTTACCGAGGTTGAATCCTCAATGAAGAGGAAACATAGTTTCATACAGATTAACGAGATTAAATTCTCGGCAAAGACAAAGTATAGCTTTGTACAGATTTACCGAGATTGAATCCTCGATGAAGACGAAACATAGTTTCGTACAGATTTACGAAATTAAAATTCTCAGCCAAGACAAAGCATAGTTTTGTACATATTTATTGAGGTTGAATCCTCGATGAAGACGAAACATAGTTTCGTACAAATTTATGAGATTAAAATTCTTGGCCAAGTCAAAGCATAGCTTTGTACAGATTTGTCGAGGTTGAATCCTCGATGAAGACAAAATATAGTTTCATACAGATTTACGAAATTAAATTCTCGGCAAAGACAAAGTATAACTTTGTACAAATTTACCAAGGTTGAATCCTCAATGAAGACGAAACATAGTTTCGTACAGGTTTACGAGATTAAAATTCTTGGCCAAGACAAAGCATAGCTTTGTACAGATTTACTGAGATTAAATTCTAGGCAAAGACAAAGCATAGCTTTGTACATATTTACCGAGGTTGAATCCTCGATTAAGACAAAACATAGTTTTTTACAGATTTATGAGATTAAGTTCTCAGCAAAGACAAAGCATAGCTTTGTACAGACAATCGAGAAAAAAATTCTCGACAAGAATAAAAACAACATCTCTACGAAGATCATTTCCAAGATCAAAATTCTTGTTCAAAAACCTAAACAAAGTCTTAAAACCTCAACTTTAAGGGCCAAACAGCGAAGCTTCTCTTTCTAACAAACGAGATCGAACTCTCAAACTTAGGAAGAAACTTAGCTAAACGCGCAAAAAAAAAAGAAAAGATCTCAGGGATTAAACTTCACAGTTTTCCATATATTATACAAAATTACGAATCAATCTTTTGACGAGTTCTTGATTTCAGATTTTGAAGTCGTAAAAAAATTTGAATATCATACTTTATTTATAAAATAGTAACAATGTTTATTACGCAGAAAAATAATAATAAAACAAGCATCAATTACAAGAATCAAAGAGACGACTATAAAGAAAGTCAAACACTAATTACAAGAATCAGAGATATGACTCTTAAAAAGCCAAAACGCCAGTTACAAGAATCAAACAGATGACTCTGAAAAATACCGAGATGAAATTGGCTATAAAAATTCAGACAAAAAATTTATTTCCTAGCCTGACTATTATTGTGCGAAGCTTCGCCAATCTCGAACACCGGAACATCCAAGTCTCAAGGAAGCAGCATCGTCAAATTCTCCATGTTGACAATTTCCTTGAACTCGTTCAACTTAGCAGTATCAAGTCCATAACTGCCGCAGGGACATTGATGCCTCGGTTGGAAAGCAATTGGAGAACATTAGTTGACCCAAGGTATTGGGCATAAGACAATCGGGCTTCCAAGTTCACTTCTAAATCATTAAACCGAGTAGCAATTCGATTGAAGCACTCGGTAAGTTGGTCGTGAAGATCTTGGAATATT
Organism: Lepidium africanum; assembly: GCA_900406405.1. Classification (NCBI taxonomy): domain Eukaryota; kingdom Viridiplantae; phylum Streptophyta; class Magnoliopsida; order Brassicales; family Brassicaceae; genus Lepidium; species Lepidium africanum. The sequence goes on along the minus strand of OVAX01001345.1, from coordinate 15,610 downwards.
TCCTTCTTCTCGTCATTCAAAACTTGACAAAGCCGAGAGTCAAAATTCTCTTTTAGTCCAACTTGGTTTGAAGCCCTTAAAGCTTGTCATTAGCCTTCTCGGTAGACTTGAAGGCAATGTTCTGGTTTGATTTGATGCAGCTAAGCGACTCTGTCAAAGCCGCATTATTCTCCACCAATTTCAAAACGTTTTCACGTTCCATTCTCAACTCGTCCTTAACACGAGCGAGTTCTTCTTCAGCGGTGGTAAGCCTATATCTGGCCTCCACCACTTTGAGATGAGTCTGGCCAGCACGGCCATCGAGGTTAAAATTTCTTCGGACATTACCACATGATTTGGCGCTGAACCTCTTGCACTCCAGCAAAATGCTATTCAAAAAGGTGATAAACTACAGAGACTTCGATAAAGTTAAAAGTCAGAAAAAGTTAAGCGAAAATAACAACGAAACCAAACTCGGCAATATCCATTCACTCGGAATAGAAAGTATGCAGCCTCTTCGTACTCCTCACGATTCTCCATTTGATCAATAGAAGGGAGAAGCTCTTGAGTAGTCCTGATCTGACGCATTAGATTGGCACACTCCATGCAAAATTCCAAGATTGATCTCGGATCGGAGCGATTGTGGGAGAAATGGAAGTCGGGAGCACCTCTTCCTCTCCCCCGAGAAACGTTAGAGGAACCACCTCGAGAAGCGCCTCCATGAGAAGTGATCATAGGGGGATCAATTCTTGTTCTCTTTGCAGGTCGCGAATTTCTGCGACCAGATCATAAGGGAACCTCGACAATGTTTTGAATCGGAGTAGTAGAGGATCTAGTAACCGTAGAAGACCCTCCAGAAGGACGATTATTCGTCTCGTCGAGAGCAGCTTTTAAACCCTCTTCAACATTCGGAAGTCAAAAATCATCAAGACCCATTTACATTTAAAGAAGGAGAGTTTGGAAGAAAATTGTAAAAATTTGAAGTCGGAAGATAACTTTGAAGGAGGACGAGTATAAAAAGTTAGTGAAGATTTTATTGACAAGAATGAAGTGATGGTAAAAGAAGGATAGCGCGGTATATATAGAAATTTACTGGAAGCCGAAACGACGCCAGAGTAGTAATTATTACTCAACGGGTGAAAATCTAGGCAACTGCCAGAATAACCCAAGCGCAGGTTAACATATGGACCGAAGATTCTATAAGCAAGTAAACTTCCCGACTTGGAAATTCCGCTATAATTTTTCGAGTTTGGGACAATTGTTGGAGGTGGATCCGAGATCCTACTTCAGTCCACGCGAAACAATGGGCGAATATTCTAAGTCTTGAACTCGGCAGGATTATCAAAGTGTCAAGATATCTTCAGTTAACTCAGAAGAATTCTTTCTCGGAAATGCGATAAGCATGAAAGAAGTCGGATGACACGTCATCAAACAAAACAATGGAAATTTTCCTATTCCAACATGGAAAATTTCCAAAAATCTAGCTAAGATCTTCTAGATAAGATCATATCTAAACAATTGTAATATTGTTTTTTTGCAAACTACTTTGTAACCGTCTATATGATTTATAAATAGATGAGCAGATCTTTCAAACAAAGGATCGGCTTTTTGGATACACACATTAAGCAATATAACTCTTCTCGACAATCTTTTTTGCTATTTGGCAGTTAATTTCTTTTCTTTAAGTTTTCAAGAGTCCTTACCCTTATCTTCCCTCTTTAAATCCGAATTTTGGATTTAGTATCTTTTGTTGACGACTCCATTATGTATGTTATATATTTAAATTAATATCATTATTACGGTCGCCTCAGTCACTTGTAACGTGGATGACTAAGTTATTATATTATTCCTATTTGAATAATTATTCTAAATGTCGTTTTTACATTTTGATTAAGAAAAAGATATAGTAAACATTCAGAAGTTCAAATTTCTAGCCCTCAAATTACTCAAGTAAATAACATTGCAAGTAAATACTACCAATGTGGAACTCAATTTTGAGTCTCATGAATTATCTAAGACAATAAAAGAAAAAATATCTTGCCTCCTAAAGATAAAGTAAGGACGATAAATTTTCTCGTAAAACAGTTCGAAAAACATGTAATGCATAATTCTACGCACATTACAGATCCAACAGAGTTTTATAAGGTGGTTTGACAATAAAAAAAAGGTGATCGGTCTAATTTCTCCAAAAATTTTCATATAACTATGAATATATTTAAATATTGAAGCGCTTTTTAATTGAATACAAAACTATAATTACAACTCTAATTCTACCCGAACTATCATACAGAGTATCAGAAAAACCTGAAGTTTGACCCTCTTCTTAATTGCACACAAAATTAAAGTTAAAATCTAATTCTACCCAATTTTGAATTTTGATGAAAATAAATAGAAATACTAAATTCAAACCCGAAATGAACCCAATCCAAAAATTGGAAATATTCGAATCAGTCTTAAATCAATGGAACCGAATTCCGGAAAAACTCGACCCGAAAATGGCTCTATTGACGAAAAAACTATCTTGATCATTTGGGTGTTTTTGATGCTATGTATGTTAGTTTGGGTGAAATTAGATTTTTAACTTTAATTTTGTGTACAATTAAGAAGTGGGTCAAACTTCAGGTGTTTCTGATAGTATGTGTGATAGTTCGGGTGGAATTAGAGTTGTAATTATAGTTTTGTGTAATTAAAGAGCGCGTCAATATTTAGGTATATTCATAGTTATATGAATGTTTTTGGGTGGAATTAGACCGATCACCCTCAAAAAAATAAAATAGTTATACCTCTCGCATTGAAAGAATGGAAAAATACGAGGTTTTAAGATTTTGTGAAAATGAAGGATTATAAAGGCATCTTCAATAAGAAACCTCAAAATGAGAGGAGTGAACTCCAACGATGATCTTCAAATAAAACTATTAGTAATTTTACTACAATTACTAACAATAATAATAAAATGATAAAACTTCATAATTAAACATAAAACATATATTAAAAATTACACACAATAATACATGATACATAAATAATTGAAAATTACTTTTATAATAACAAAACACACACAAATAATAGACTCACAAATATAATATTAATACTAAATATCAATATATATGTAATGCTCTTATATATGATCGATTAATTAATTTTGATGGGATTTATTAAAATTTTTAGATTACGAGCTAAAAGTTTTTGCAAATGGGTATATTTAATCTACAGCAATTTCAACTCTTCTCAGGTGATGATCTTGAATTTGTGATCGGTGCATTGATATCATATTAATCCTCAATTATCATGTTATGTATTATAATGCATGTTGTCATTATATCATGGAAGAATTCTTTCTGCCAAAAAATGTTGAACCCACCACAATAGCAAACTTAGATTGAAGAACACCAAACAAACTTTCAACATCTTTCTAACATGCTTCTTATTGTGCTGCAAACATTTTTTCTTTTTGGACCTTGCAAATTACTTTTAGTTTGAACAATAGTTGACCATTTCGGTAAATATGATCAGTTAAATAATAACTCATATTATACTTTTTTCCTTAAATATTGTAACCGGCTGGAGGAGCGGTACCTTAACCAAGCTTTGAAAATAGATTAGATGACTTAAAAGCGTGAATGTCGGAATCTAGCCACAAAAAAATCCATGGTTGGGTAACAGTTGCGAAATCAACCATGGATTTTCATCAAATTGACAAGAATTTTCAAAAAAAAAAATAACTACAAAAGAATGCATTTAATCAAGCCCAAAGATGCTAAGTAAAATGCCATTGACCTCTAGGTCGATGAGGGAGGCTGATGGGAAGAATTAGAGATAAGATAAGCCTTCGGGAAGCTCACCCCGACCTTATGATAGATGGCACAAGAACGAGATAATTTCGCCAAAATTAATTTAAATTTTTTGAAATTTCCTCCATTACAATATTATGAGGGAAATTTGAAAAATGTTTTGGTCACACTTGTATTTTTAGAAAAAAATTATTCCTCACATATTTTTACAATTCTAGTTTAATTTAAATCTTTCAAAAATTTTCATTTTCTTCCTTTAAATCTAAGAAGGTTATTGTTCAAACCAGATCTAGTACAAGGTAACTAAACCGCAATTCTGATAAAAGGATGGGAAGATTGGGCAAGGATTCTCTAGAGATTTGGAGAGAAAGAGTGCTACGCAAGCAATGGTTGACAAGTTGACTTTATTGCTTGATATGTGCCAAAAAGCTGGTCCCCTTTTTGAAGGATCTGCTCCTCTATTTATAGAACATAGAGGCGGTTTAAAGTAGATTAAATAAAGAAAAATATACAATTTTCAGGATTTGATCTTATCTAGAACATTCTAGCTAGATTTTAAGAAATTTTCCATGTCGGAATAGGAAAATTTTCATTTCTTCGTTTGATGACGTGTCATCCAACTTCCTTCAAACTTTAGAGCGCTTCCGAGAAGGAATTCTTCCGAGTTGATTAGAATATCCGAGTTGACACTTCGATATTATTTTCGAGTTGAAGACTTGGCGTGTTGGGCCTATTGTTTCCCGTGGACCAAAGTAGGATCTTGGATCCACCTCCAACAATTGTCCCCCCCAGACTCGGAAATTTAAATCGGAATTTCCGAGTCGGAAAGTTACCTACTTCTGGAACCTTCAGTCCACGTGTCAGTCTGCGATTGGGTTACTTGAGCGGTCACCTAGGTTTTCCGCGGGCCTTTTCTCCGCGCCGATTTGACTTCCACTTTTCCTCTATAAATACCGCTTCATTTTCTTTACTTTTTACTTTCATCTGAGATTTATCGAGGTATCTTCTCTCTCTTCTTTCTCTCCCTACTTGTTTTTTTCGAGTTGGTTTTTATTTCCTATATATACAAAATTTAATCATCATGGAGAGGGATAGATCCGAGTCTAGTTTCGCGAGTTTAGATTCTGACTCTGCTTTAGTGTCTAGTAGTAGTAGAAGTAGTAAGACACAAGATATCGTAGACATGAATTTTTTGGATAGTTTAGTTAGCGATCTAGAGGATTGGTATGATGAGATTGACGTCGGCCCATCGATTATCAATTCGAGGAAGTTATCAAAGCTTTATTCTTTGTGTCCTGACATGGCGAATATTAAGATAACGACTCCTAGCCCCAACGATCGCCCTTAGAATCCTCCGGCGGAGTGCGTTGCTATTTATGACCGTTGGTTCATGGAAGTGAAAATGTGGTTTCCGATTCTGGATCTCTTACCGAGATATTTCTACGCCCGTCGGATTGCAATGACTCAACTTGGCGTTGCTTGTATTGCCAATATGGTCGGTGCCATGATCATTGGTAGCGAGGCGAGAGTTCATATCTCAACTCGGTTTTTTGAGAATATCACCGACTTTTGTGAAAGTAAAGGTTCTACATCTAAGGGAACCTTCTTTGTTAGAGCAAAATTTGGAAATCGGCTAAAGGTAACATTTCTCACCAAATTCCCTGAGCTAAGCGCTTAGGTGACGAGGTGATTAGACGTTGTTCGATGTTACCAGGTTGTGTTGCTTCTCTCGAGGTTGCCCGAAAGGCATCCTCTAAGAGAAAAGAACCTCTTCCCCCTGCTGAGGCTCCAATTGTTAAAAAGGGGAGAGCCTCTGCGCCAACATCAGTAGGAGACTTCTGATTCCGATATGCTTTTGAGGAATCGGTGCCCCAATTAAAGACTGCGACGAGGGAGCCAATTTAATGTGCTTTCTCAGAGACACGATAGAGCCTCTTCCTTCTGTTTCCGAGATGTGTAATAGGATTGAGTATATCTAGACAGCGAAGATTATATTCTCGGTTAGTTTTAACTTGGTTTATTATACCTGACTTGATTGCTCTGATTTTAACTAGTCTTATCCTCTTCCTTCTTCCTTTCATTTTTAGGTGATGGCTCAGATGAACTCGATTCTTCTTGGAAAGGAGAAGGCTATGACTACCGAGGAAAACAAATTCTTGCCATTTTGATGAGTTGTCAAATCAAGTAAAGAAGTCTCATCAGGTAGCGGCTGAGGCTAAGTCCACTCTGGCGGTGGCTCAGACTGATCTGGCTCAGGTTAAATCCGAGTTGGAGGCGGAGCGCTTAAAATCTCTCTATTATGATAATGAGATTTCTGCTCTTAAGGATGCTTCAAAGTCTGTTGCCGATTTCAGGGACTCTGCTTTCCAGGCGGCCGAGAAGAATAAATCCGCAATCTCTTCCCTTCAGAACCGACATGGGACTTTCCAAGGTAAGATTTAGTGTTTTTATTCTTTCGCTCATCCAAAATGCTTATGAGGTTTCTTATTTTTGTTTCAGTCTCTTTGTCTGAACGCCTCACGAGGATCTCAAACCGTTTTGACTTCCTCGACCCGTGCTTGACCAATCGCCTAAGTTATGGTTAAATGTGCGGTTATGATAGTGATATAATCTCCTTCGGTCCTCTGGGCTTGCTTCAACGAAGGCTCTTGTGGACAAGAAGGTTGTCAAGACTCTTCTTCCAGATGATCCAGTCATGCCGAGTTTCGAGTTTTATGAGTCTCCCCTTCTGGAGGAAGCTACTTTGGCTTGGAACGAGGTCCTCGCGTATAAGGTGGATCCCAACGAGATTGCTGCTCCTGGGTCCAAGGATGGTCCATAGGTTAGTATAAAGGATTTCGAAATTGTCTATGTACCTATTCGGGGTTTCAACCAATATGGCTCAAACAAAGATATTACTCTTTTTAAAGGTTGCCGTTGAGGACGACTCGGTTAAGAGAGAAAATGCTGAAGCAGGGCAACCCAAGACCGGTGCTTAAAATTTTTGTCTTTTCTTTTTTGATTCTTTTTTTTTTGTAAGACATGTTATTTCCCTTTAACGAGATTTTTGTAAAACCATTGTCTCATTTAGTTCTTTTTACTTTCTTGCTTTCCCCTTTTTTTTTATAAAGAGTTCAAAGATTTCTTGATGAGGTTTTTAAGACTTGAGATCTTTGGCTTTGGCAGAATTTAGTTAATTCGTTTATTTCGACACGAGTTTTATATTTTCGAGTATTTTTAATGACTCGGCCTGATTTACACTCAGCTTAACTTGTGCGAGGTTTTTTGGCTCGATTAAAATTGAGTGAGATTTTAGGAACTCAGCGAGATTTATACTCGGCTAAGATTGAGCGATATTTTAGGGACTCGGCAAGATTTAGACTCGGCTTAATTTGTGCAAGGTTTTTGACTCGGCTAACATTGAGCGAGATTTTAGAGACTCGGCGAGATTTTTAAGACTCGGCTTATATATGAGCGGAATTTTTGCGACTCGGCGAGATTTTAAGAATAGGCTTTAGTGCTAGTAATTTTGCTTTGCCAAAGATTTTATTTGTGATTGCGAGAACTTGGTCTCGGTTTAAGTAGGGTTTTCGACTTAACCCTATTATTTTCAAGAGTTTCGTCTCGGCGAAGTTTTAAAACTCGGCTATTTTGAACGTGATTTTAAGACCCGACGAGATTTTAAGACTCGGCTTCGGATATTTACGCGAGAGTTTTTAAGTCTCGGTTCTTTTGCGAGAATCTAAACTCGTATTTTCAGAAATTGGGGTGTAACCCTTTTTTTTTTAGACCCGAGATGGGAACTAATAAAGATTTTATTTAGTTTTAGCTGCACCTGAAGGCTACTACGTACCTCGTCGGGATCAAGCCAAGATGTAGTTCTGATTACATGGTAATTTATTTATTTATTTATTTATATATATATTTTTTATATAAGTAGAGATGTGTCGAATAATGCATCCAAGTTGCCGAGTTGGCAAGTCGTCAGTAGTAGTATCGCTTTAAGTTGATGGAATTCCAACTTCGTGGAATCATCTCGCCTTCCATTGTTGCGATTTACGGGCCTTCCCAGTTGGCACCTAATTTTCTGGAATTGAGTTCTTCTATGTTCTCAAACACTTTTTGGAGAACGAAGTCACCTATTGCAAAGTGTCATCCTCGAACATTTCTATTGTAGTATTTTGCCGCTTGTTGCTGATAGTTTTGAACTCGAAGAAGTGCTTCATTGCGTTCTTCTTCCAAGTCGATGAGGCGTTCTTCTATTGCCTCATTGTTGGAGCTTTCATTTTTGGGCGCAAAGTTGGGATCACCACTTCAGCTCGACCCATTGCTTCCATTCCTTGAGATAAAGAAAAAGGAGTTTGTCCTATTGAGTGTCTTGGTGTCGTTTGGTGCGACCATAGTACTCCATTCCAACTCAGCTGCTCAGTTTCCTTTTTTTTCTTTTAGCCTTTTCTTGATACCATCTAGTATCTGCTTGTTTGTAGCTTCGGCTTGTCCGTTTCCTTGTGGATTCCTTGGAGTAGACTTGTTTACTCGGATGTTCCACTTAGAGCAAACATTAGTGAATTTTGCCGAGATAAACTGAGATCCGTTGTTTGTCACGATCTCGTAAGGTAGTCTATAACGGGATATGATATTTTTCCATACGAATTTTACCATATCCCTGTCTGTGATATGCGAGTAAGATTCAGCTTCAACCCATTTCGAAAAGTAATCAATCATGATAAGCATGAAGCGCTTTTGCCAAGATGACGGTAACAGTCCGACTATATCCATTGCCCATCGCATAAATGGATATGGCATTATTGCTGATGTTAACTCTTCTATTGGAGCATGGATAATATGTCCATGTCGTTGACATTTATCACACTTTGTTGCAAATTGTGCACAATCGTTAGCCATTGTTGTCCAATAGTATCTGAAGGTTTGGATTTTGTGTACGAGTATTCTACCACTATTGTGGTTTTTACCAGCTCCACCATGCGTCCTTTTGATGATCTCGTTGACTTCGTCGCCATGAATACAAGTTAGGAGGATTCCGTTCGTACTTCAACGCATTAATTTTCCATTGAGTTGGGTGTAAGGTGCACATCTAGCCTTTAGAGTTTTTCCATCAAGTATCTTGTCTCGCCAGTTAACTTTTGGTTCGCCCACTTGTTCTGCGTCTTTCATTTCGGTATGTGAATCATTTGCATTGTCGGTAATTGCTAATACGAGTTCACCATCTCGTTTCGGTAGTGCTATGCTTGGATGATCAATACTTTCTACTGGAATGATTCTTCTTCGGATATGATCTGTCGTGGATGCTAGAGCTGCTAAGGCGTCAGCTGAAGTATTTTCAGATCTAGAGATTTTGTTGACTCGGAACTTGATGTCCTTTGTCAACTCCTTGACAACTTTGAGGTACGCTTCCATTTGATCATTTTTGGTGTCGCTGCCTCCATTCACCTGATTTACTACTAGTTGTGAATCACAATAGCATTCTATTTATATGGCCCCAACTTCTTTGGCCAACATGATCCCTGTGATTAGTGCTTCGTATTCGGCTTTATTGTTTGATGCTGGGAAGGACTACTCTAGGATCTCTCCTGTTGAAGTCTCAAGTCGGATTCCGACTCCAGAACCATGTTACGATGGCGATCCATCCACGTAGATCTTCCAAGTTTTAAGCGTCTTTTCTAACTTAAATGGCTCTAATTTGAGTGCTAGTTCAATCAAAAAATCTGCTAACACTTGAGATTTTGCACTCGTACTTCCCTTGTACTCGATGTCGTATTTGCTTAATTCAATGGCCCACTTGGTTAACCTTTTGGATTGGTTTGGGCTATCCAGAATTGTTCGTAGTGGGTGATTTGTCAATACTATGATAGTGTATGACTGGAAATAAGGGCGTAACTTTCTTGCTGAGGTTACTACTGCTAACGCAAGTTTTTCTGTAGTTGGATATCTTGACTCAGCCCCATCCAAAGACTTGCTCATATAAAAGATTGGGTGCCTAGTTCCTCTGTCATCTCGGACTAGTACACTACTCACCGCCGATGTGGAAACAGTTATGTATAAGTATACTGGCTCTCCATCTTTGGGTTTTGCAAGAATCGGCGGAGTTGATAGATACACTTTCAATTTAGGAAAGACATTCTCGCATTTTTTGTCCCACTTGAATTCTTTGTTTCCTCGTAATAGGCTGTAGAATGGGAGACACTTTTCCGTAGAGCGTGAGATGAATCGGGTTAATGCTGCTATCTGGCTAGTTAGTCGTTGAAATTCCCATTTGTTCCTTAGAGAAGGTAGTTCTTGAATTGCCTTTATCTGCTTGGGGTTAGCCTTGATCCCCCTTTGAGTAATTATGTATCCAAGAAATTCTCTCGAAGTCACTCTGAAGATGCATTTTGTCGGTCTTAAATTTCATAGGGTATTCGTTCAACGTCTGGAAGCATCTCACTAAATGGTCAACGTGGTATTCTGCTTTTAACAACTTGACTAGCATATTGTCTATGTAAACCTCCATTGTTTGCCCGAGTTTTTGTTGACTAAGCGCTGGTAGGTTGCTCCCGCATTTTTTAAGCCGAATGGCATTATTCTATAGCAATAAGTCCCTTGCTCTGTGATCAATGATGTCTTTTCCATATATTTTAGGTGCATTCAGATTTGGTTATATCCCGAGAATACATCCATAAATGAAAGCAGTTCATTTCCGACCGTTGCTTCGACGATTCGGTCGATGTTTAGAAATGGGAAACTATCCTTTGGACATGCTTTGTTGAGATCGGTGAAATCCACGCAGACTCGCCATTTCCCGTTCTTCTTGGGAATGACTACAGGGTTAGCTAATCAATCTGGGTACTGGACCTCGACAATAGATCCGACATCGGCCAATTTCTTGACTTCGTCAATTACAGCTTTGGTCCTTTCTGGTCCAAGATTTCTTCTCTTATGTTTTATTGGCTTATATGTCGGATCGACATTCAGTGTATGACTTGCTATCTTCGGGTTGATTCAAGGCATATCTTTGACGGTCCATGCAAAAGTCGTCACATTCTGCTCTAAAAGTTGGGTTAATTTTTCCCGAATTGGCTTGTTCAAGTTGATCTTAATGCTTATGCACTTGGAGGGGTCTATTAGGTCAATGTTGACGAGTTCAACAGTTGACTGATCCGGCTTCTCTAGAACATGAGGTTTCGATAATGCTTCTTCTTTTATGGTTGTCGTGATCATGCAAGACTTGTTGTGTGGTTTCAACTCGGTGATGGAATAAGTTCGAGACATCTTTTGGTCTCCTCGCAACGTATAGACTCCTTTGCTCGTTGGGATCTTCACTCACTGGTGATAGGTCGACGGGATTGCTTGCATTGCATGTATCCACGGTGTGCCAAGGATTATGTTATAAATTGGTGGTTTATCAACCACCAAGAACTTAACCCATCTTGTAATTCCGGCAACTCAGATTGCCAACTTAAAAGTCCCGTTTGCGTTGATTGTACTTCCATCGAATGCAGTCAACGTTCTATCCATTGGTTTAAGCCTGAGGTCTGGTAGTGCCATTTTGTCTAATGTCTCTTTGAATATCAGATCTACTGAGCATCCCATGTCAATGAAAATCCGAGATACATCACAGTCAGCTACTCATAACTTTACTACTTGTGGATCATTGTGAGGGAAGATCACTCCTTCTGTATCTTTTATCGTGAACGTAACTTCCGAGTTCACTATCCCAAACCATTCTTCGTCTGGTTCTAGATTAACCACCGCTACGACCTTTCATTCATACCTTTTGATCGATCGTATGATGTCATCACATAATTGTAATCCTCCCATGATTACATGGACGTTTACTCTTGCGGAATCCATTTCTTCAGTATTCTCGTATTGTTTTTGCCATTTTAGCTTCTCTTTAGCCTCGTTGCTTTTCCCTGCCGCTTCACTTGCTGCTTCTTGTAACCCGGCTTCTTTTATTTTTTGTGCTTTAAACTTCTTGGCTTCTTCTTCCGAGAGTTTGACTTCTCCCTTGCTGTACTTCTCGGCGAGTAGCTCTTGCAACTACTTGCACTTTGAAGTGGAGTGACCCGTTTTGTTGTGGAAGGCATAATACTCGCTTCGATTGTACGTGTTTTTGAATGTCTTTCTTCATATCGGATTTCCAGTCTCGCCGACTTGGAAGGTTGTGGCCAAGTTGAATTTCCCTTTGTAGCTATGTTGTCTCAGCTCTTGGTGCTCATCCTTTGACTCTTTAGTTCTAGTTTCTCGGTGAGTCCTATGTGTTCTGGAGAGAATTTTCTTTACTTATACATATTCTGCATGTCTCGCTGCTCTGCATATGGCGTCCGAGATAGTGCTTGGCCTATTTACGAAAAGGTCTCTTTGCAGAGCTTCGTCTGTTACCATTCCAGTTCGTAGGGCTTTGATTGCCATGTCATCACTGACTTTCGCTTTAGTCAGGATCTTCTTAAACCGTCTGATATACGATTTGAAGGATTCGTCGAATCCTTGCTTTAAAGACCTTAACTCGGCTGTCGAGGTATCCTGATTGACGAATAGTGCATACTATTTCATAAATAGTTCGGCAAGTTGAATGAATTTATCTATTAACCCTGCTAGTAGTTTGGTAACCCAAGTTAGGGCATAGCCGGTCAGGTTTTCGGCAAAAAACTGGCAGTAGGCTACGTCTTCTTGATCAGGATTATAAGATATGATATTCATCATGATGTTGAAGGCACTCATGAATTGGATTGGATCAGTTTTCCTGTCATACAAGGGACACCTTACTCTTAATCCTCGGTTGACCGAGACTTTTCCAGTCTTGGTGCGAAAGGTGAGTTTTGAGCTTGGGCTAAAATTCTTCCAATCTCCGGTGATGATCTAGTAGCCTGATAGAATTGTTACCTCATGTCTTCCATCATCTTATACACCACCGCTGCTTGATAACAAGGTTTTTGAGGTTAAGTTTATCAAATCCTTATAGTATATAAGGTTGTCGAACTAAAGCGTGATGTTAGCACTTGGGGTATGGATAGCTAACTAGTTCAAGCCAAAATCAATGGAAATAGTGGATGGAAGTGATTCTGTCACAATCAACTTCGAAACCAAAACTAAACAAACAGAGAAAACAAGCATAAAAATGACTAAGTTAAAAACAACAATGAAGCAGAAACACATGAAATTTGAAAACAGAGACTAAGTAAAATGCAGAAACAGAGTAAGCAAACAGCAGAAACAATGGCGAGTTGCAGAGTATAAATGAAGATGGACTGGGAAGAGAGTGAAGTCAGTGAACTAAGTAGAATTCTTGGTAGTGACTTTGTCTAACATGATGATGTACGCCTGTTCGGTGGTATAGCCATCCTGCATCAATTCATCTATGTCGCGGTTGAATTCAACCTCTTCATTAAACCTCTATAGGCGAGTTATCATCATCTTCACTTAAAGATGGTATAGCCAAATTCTTTCCTTTGTTTTTCACCACAGGAACCTCCTCCTCACTGTCTGAGCATACAACTCGCCTAGCTGGTTGGCGAGTTGGAGGCGTATACTCCTCATCTGAGCTTTCCTTTTGCAGTAGCCTTCTCCAACCGCTAGTCTATTTGCTAATACTTGGCTTTGGTCTTTGTGTCTCCGGAATATCATCATCCAACGGTATTTCTCTACTAAGGGCGTTGCGTCGAGCTCGCCATTGTGCCTTTTCTGCCATTGTCTTCGGATAGGGGAAAAAATGAAAACTAGCCAAGGTAACTCGTCACCTAGTTGTTGTGAACTCGCCAAGCACTGGATTTGAACTCGCCAGAAATTCTTCTGAACTCGCCAAGAAAACTGAACTGAACTCGCCAACAAAGGTTGAGCTTGGCGTCTGACTTGCCTTGAACTTAGTAGGAATTCGCCCAACAAAGCTTGAGAGAGAAAACTTCTAGAGAGATAAGTGCGAAAGTGAGAGGTGTGAGTTTGAAGAGTGAGGCCACCACCCCATTTATAGGTGAGAGTGAAGGCTTGGTGGTTTGCAAAAATAATGGGCTTTTACGGACCTACTCGCCAAACCACTCCAACCTCGGCCACAAGTTTCTCTGCTTCGTTCTGCACCACTCGTTCAACTACATCAAAGCAACCACATAAATTCTGCTCCACAAACTTCAACTCGGCGCCACTGTTCACCCAAAGTGACTTAAAGCTCAAAATTTTAGATGTACCCATAAATGCTCAGTGACTGTTCTTTTCTTATTCGGTCGAGTTCATGCACATCAAAGACATAAAAACACAAAAACCTCGAGTCAAAGAAAAAGCTTAGTATGAGCTCGTTAGTTAAAGTTCCGAAATCAAGCTAAAATTTGTGAAGAGTAGTGATGATGTGCTTAAGTGAATAAAAAGGATAAACACAAGAAATTCATTTAATTTGACTCTCATGATTCTTCTTGTGCTATTACTCACTAAATACACCACCATTCTCCAAAATGAGCTAATCTCAAACTTCAGAAATTAAATGACCGAAAAATTTAAACGACTTCGGTTTTGTTCTAGCGAAAATAAAGACTTGAAAATTAAAGCGAGGATATATGAAAAGGATAAACATGGGATTGCCTCCCAAGTGCGCTTGTTTTGAGTCTCAAGCTCGACTTTTCACACTGTCAGCTAGTATGGTGTTTCAAGGGAAACCAGAGTTCCCTTTTTGTTATTCGCAGCCTCTGAATTTTCGTTCAGGCTTGTAACTGTGAAACTTTGACCTTCAATGGTTGGTTTTCTTGAATCTTCACTCAAATTGAACTCCAATTTTTCTATGCCACCCAAATCCAACTCAATTTCCTTGTTCTTCACATCAATGACTGCTCCAACAGACGTTAAGAAAGGTCGTCCCAATAGTATTGAATCTTGAGGCTCTTCATCCATATTTATGACAATGAAATTAGTGGGGATCTCAACGTTGCCTATCCTGATAGGCAAATTTTCCAGCAAGCCGTGTGGAGAGCGAGTGCTTCTGTCAGCGAGCACTATGGGCTTGTAGTTGTTGAATCTGAGCCTTTTTGCCACAGTATAAGGCATTAGGCTTATGGATGCACCAAGATCACATAGTCCCTTCTTGAAGTTGAAATGACCCAGGGAACAGGGTAGAGTTTTCTTAGCACAACCTTAGCTTCAACTACAGCTTGACATTCAAAACTCTCAACCTCTAAACCCTCAATGAGATGAACCTTAGCTCATCCTTCAAAAATTTCTGATACTGTGGGATCAAGGCAAACGTATCAAGCAATGGAATTTTAAGCTCAACCTCCCTCATCTGCTTCTCAAAAAGCTCCTTGAATTTCATAGTCTGATCTTTCTTTAGGCGAGTTGGGAATGGTGCTTGGGGTTTTGCAGCATTTGCCTTAGGCATTGTAGGCTTAGAAACAGGATTTGCCAAAGTTTCAGGCTCAACTCGCCTAGCTGGTTGGCGAGTTGGACCGGCGAGTTGGGAAGTATTTTTCTTCCCAGCTTGTTCAGCCTCCCCTTCTTGAAGTTCACTATTTTCAGTGGCTGTAGGTTCAACTGCTGTAGTGTGAAGCTCCTTACCACTTGTGAGGGTAATGGACTGAGCAGTGTATTCTTTTGGATTTTGGACTGCTTTGCCTGGAAGCTGACCTTGAGTCTTGACAGTAGCAGAGGCTTGTTGGCTTTCCACATATTTCAAGCGAGCATTCAACGTTTTGAACTTGCAATTCAGGTCATTTTATGGCATCAATTTTTCTGTGAACCTCAGTGAATTGCTTGCTGAAGGTTTCAGCTTGCTGAGTATGGCTCTGTTGAATTGGCTGAAGCATCTCCATTATGTCTGATGTTACTTTCGCTTCTGAGGTTGAAGCTGGAGGTGCAGGCTTGAAACTTTGATAATATTGTTGCTT
>OVAX01001344.1:0-47426 GCA_900406405.1 Lepidium africanum | reverse complement strand
ATATATATCTTTGAAAACTTTTTTGTTTTCTATGTTTTTTATAGTAAAACTTTGACAAGTATTCTTATCGTCAAGTTTGTTTTTTCTAGAGTTCAGTGGAAGAGTTTGAAACGAAATCTATGTGATGTCTTTGTCGAAAAAAGCATGAAAGTGACAAATACAACTTCAATGTTTTATCATATAGTTTAGGGAAGGAATTACTAGAAAAAACCAAAAAAAAAGGGTTAATATATCAAAATAACCCATCAACTTCATTTTCTAGAAAACCTAGACTGTTGAAAAAAAATATTTACGATATTATCACCGTGTTGACTAAATTCGCCAAAATTAACAAATCTAGGTGTAGTGAGTACAAAGTTATTAGGTGTGTACGTATGTGATCACATAGTTATATACTATGTGGCTACATAGTTATCAAGAATGTTAAAAGTTATTTAGGTATGTGACTATAAAATTATTTACAATGTAGCTACAGAATTATTAATTAAGTCTATACAAATTTATTAAGTATGTGGTTATAATGTTATTTGTTATATGACTACAAAGTTATTTAATATATGGCTACAGATTCATTAAGTATGTCCCTATAGAGTTATGTGAGAATTAGGTAGATAACAAAAATACTGAAATCAATTAAGAAAAGTAACATAAGATTTTGGAAATTAAGAAATTAGCAATGGGACCATGGGAGGCAAATATTAAATGATCCCTAAAAAAATAAATTTTGTTTTTGGTTTTGTTGATCCACCTTCTCAGCTAAACTCTCAACTAAAAATATATGAACCAAAATATTATTTTATTCTCATTTCCTCTTTACTAACACAAACTCATCTTTAATGGCCACTTCCTCTTTGCTAACACAAACTCATCTTTAATGGCCACTTCCTCTTTGCTAACACAAACTCATCATCCAAATCTTCATTGAGTTAGGATTTAGTTCCAATATATGACTCATTTATGTTCAACGATATCAATTTCTGGGTAACTTCTAAGTTTTTGAGTTAGTTCCAAAATCGAGTGTTGTGGGATAAAATCCTTTTTGTGATCGATTTCTTCATTATTTATTGATACATCAATGTATATGTGAAAGATATATACAAAGTCAAAGAAACACTAATGGAAAAAACAACAAAAATTATAGTTGTCATATCTATGGTTGCAGGTCACCTTAACCTCTTATTAAGAAGATGAAGATGAATTGGCAAATTTTTTCTTTATTAAAAGTAATAAAAATGTTTACATATAATAATTTTGTTAACAGCTAATGTATGTGTTAGACATATAATATATGTATTAACGAATAACATATCTGATAATCAAATATATGATTATCATATATGAGTATTAGAAATAATTATTAGTTAAAAGTTTTTGAGAGTGTGAAGCGATGATGGCTGCCACAAAATTGCGACGAAGAGAGTTTATGTTTGTTTAATTTTCGGAGAAATCATTGAAATTGGTATTGGGGGAATGGATTTTGGAAGATTTAAGAATCAAAAATTACTCTGATAATGACGGATTTGATTTGTAGAGTATTGCAGATTTTAACTCTTGTATTTTGGGTTTGATTTCATCAATATTTATTACAGATTCTCTCTCTAAATGTCTTTTATTTTGTAGATTCGTTACAATTCTGTAAATTTTCAACGACAACATAGCTAGGGTTGCAAATAAGCTTTAAACACCTAGGAAGAAGATGAAGATAATTGTATCGATAACTATTAAGATAACTGATAATTATTAATTTATCATATAACTATTATCTTAACAGACAACCCGGCATCTTAATCTGCGCTCGAGTGAAGAAAACCCTTTATAAGTTATCAGTATATAAGTACGCAAAAAAAAGATATAACGGGTAAAAAAATTATTAACAGTCAACTAATTCTTTTGCATTAGAAACAAAGTCACAGAACTTGCTGCTTAAGAACCCATATCCTAAACAAAGTACCCTGACATATACGTTAGCTGCAAACATATATGTTTGCTGGAAACATATATGTTAGCTGCAAAATTATTTAAAAAGGATGTCTGGAAAAAAAAAAGGACAACAATTTGCAAAATGAAACATGCTTATAGTTATCTGTTACAATTATAGTTATAAGTTACAATTATAGTTATCGGTTAACATAATAGTTATCGGTTACAATAATAGTTATCAGTTACAATTATAGTTATCGGTTAAAATAATAGTTATCGGTTACAATAATAGTTATCGGTCAAATCCTCTTCATCTTCTTCATGGTTGTTTACGCTAATCTACAACCTTAGTTATGACTGTTGTTGATAATTTACAAAATTGTAACGAAACTACAAAATAAAAGTCGCCAAGAGTTAGAATCCCTAATAAACAATGATGAAATCAAATTCGGCGATAAAACCCAAAAAATCTCGTTCTACTGAAATTCGCTCAAACTTACAACCAATGAATCAACTTCTGGAGTTCTCCATCAGTCTCTGTGTTCGTCAAGGCTCTGAAGTCTTGGAAAATTAAGTACGAAACTTTGAACAGAGGTTCATGGAGATTAAAAAATCTAAAAGGTATGAATTTTTTTTCCTAGCATTAACCCAAGAAAGCTAGAAATCAATGAAATCTTATATCAACAACAATTACAAAATACTTTCATTTGTAGCAACCCCATCACAAAAAATGAAGAAGAGACTAAGAACAAGAGTTAACGAACAAAATTTCCATCTCTCTCTGAGAAAGAAAAAAGAGATTAAAAAGGAAATTGAAAATGAAAAAAATAAAGTAACGTGAGAGACAAAAATGATGAAAGAGGTGAATAAAAATAAAGGTAAAACAATCATGTATTTTACTACAAAGAGCTATGAGTGTATGCCTTATTTCAAAACTAAATACCAAAACTTTTTATGTTATTCATTACAATTTTTCTAGAGTTATTAAGTCCGTATAAAAATTATTAAATATGTGGCTATAGAGTTATTTACTATGTGGTTATAAAGTTATTTACTATGTGGTTACAAAGTTATTTACTATATACGTAGCTACATAGTTAATAAGTTTGTCTAGAGTTATTAAGTATGTGGTAACATAATTATTTGGTATGTGGTTTCAAAGTTATTAAATATAAGAATTACAAAGTTATTTACTATGTACCTACAAATTTATTAAGTCTATATATATATATATAATTATTAAATATGTGGCTACGAATTTTTAAGTATGTGACTACAAAATTATATGCTATGGGCTGGCTACAAAGTTATTTACTACATGACTACAAAGTTATTTACTATTGTCAAATTCTTCTCACAAGGTTATAGCTTTCGTATACAAACGATGTACACGAGAACCCTAGAGGAGCTTTGTAGTAACAAACAAGACAATTTAGAAGTATATGATCCTGAATTTCCTAATTTACTTATCCTTGAATCTGCATCTTCCTTTTTTGCTTGTCTTCCTTCCAACAACTATCTATTATTTCCACACTCCCCTTAAGTTGGTGGATAAAAATCTTTCATACCCAACTTGTTAATTGAGTCTTGAAAATTATGGCACTTACTCCCTTTGTGAGTATGTCTGCAAGTTGCTCTTCAGACTTTACGTATGGGAACTGAATTATTCCTTGGTCTAGTTTTTCAAGAATGAAATATCTGCCCACTTCCACCAAATGCTTTGTTTTATCATGTTGAACTGGATTATGAGCAATAGCAATTGCTGCTTTGTTATCACAAAACAGATCCATCGGTCTAGTGGGTGCAAATCCGGATTATGAAAGTAATTCTCTCATCCATAGTAACTCACACAAGCCTTTATGCATACCTCTGAATTCTGCTTCTGCACTTGATAAAGCCACTACTTTTTGCTTTTTACTTTTCCAACTATTGCAGAGAGAGGGCTCTTGATGATTCTCTCGTGTTTTTGGTCTCCTCTTCTCTGCATCTTCTCTGCATATTTTCTCGTTTTTTCTCTGCATCTTGTTGCAGACCTGGTTCAGCTGGTTCATTTAAATCAATTTCATTAAACCGGTTTTTAATTGTTTGTAAATAGAATTTCGGTTTAAACAGAAAAGTAAACCGATATGACTCTTGTATAAGTTGGTTTTCTCTCGATCAATGAAATGAGGTTGGATTGAATCAAAATTAACATGGTCTCAGAGCTTGTGTGAGATTCTGTGAAATTTATTCAACTTTTTTACAAATTTTGTGTGAGATTCTGTGAAAATCTTTCTTAATTGTGTGAATTCTTCATCGATCATCTTGTTTCTTCTTGGCGATGGCGAATCCATAGGATCTCAATGCAGGAGCCGTTGTTCCAACTGTAGTGATGGTGTCACCATATCAACTATCGAGTTCCGATAACCCAGGCGCAATGATTTCGCCGATCTTGTTGACTGGAGATAACTACAACCAGTGGGCTGTAGAAATGATGAATGCTCTTCAGGCAAAGCGTAAACTAGGCTTCATTAATGGTTCTTTGACGAAACCTGCAATCACCAATCAAGATTATGAGAATTGGCAAACTGTCAATTCCATGATTGTGGGTTGGATTCGTGCTTCCATTGAACCAAAGGTGAAGTCCACTGTAACCTTCATCTCTGATGCTCATGATCTTTGGAATGAATTGAAAAGTAGATTCTCAGTAGGAAATACTGTGCGTGTTCATCAAATCAAGGAGAGTATTGCTTCTTGTAAACATAATGGAAAGTCAGTTATCGAATATTATGGTAAACTGTGTTCCCTGTGGGAAGAAGTGCAAACATATTGTCCATTACCTACTTGTACTTGTGGTGCTGCAATAACTATCTCTAAAGAAAGAGAGGAAGAAAAATTGCATCAGTTCATTATGGGACTTGATGACAGTAAATTTGGGGCAATGAGTGCTGCAATTGTGGGACTTGATCCTTTACCTTCTCTTGCTGCTGCTTACTCACGTGTAGTGTGAAAAGAACATCATTTAGCTTCAGCTCGGGACAGGGAAATTCAACAGAGTGCTGTGGGTTTTCTTGCTCATGGAAACCAACGAACTGTCTCTTATGCAAATCAGTCTACTAATGGGAAGAATGATCAGTCTATTCTTGGTAATGCTTCTGCAATCACTTGTTCTCACTGTGGGAGGTCTGGTCATGAAAAGAAGGCATGTTGGCACTTAGTTGGTTTTCCAGACTGGTGGGTTGAACGTAATGATAAGCAAGATCGAAGTAAACCAAGTGCCAAAGGCAAAACTCAGTCTCAACATAGAGACAAGAGGCCTCCTGCAGCTACAGCTCGTGTTGCAACTGCTACTAGCTCCAATGGTTCAGTTTTTCCGGAATTGACTTTAGAACAATGGGTTGTGCTTCAAAGTATTCTCGATGACAAGAAGAACATGGTCACAAACTTTGTCTCTGCTGACAAACTAGCGGGTAAGAATGGAGTCAAAAATGTCATTATAGACACATGAGCATCTCATCATATGACCGGAGACCTCTCATGTTTACAACACGATCACGAAATTCTTCCTTGCTCAATTGGTTTTGCTTATGGCAATAACACAGTGTCAAAACACATTGTCTCTTTAACTCTTTCTCCCTTACTCACTTTATCAAATGTTTTATATGTCCCCTCATTGAATTGCTCTCTTGTTTCTGTCTCACGACTCTTAACAGAGACCAATTGTTTTGCATTTTTCACCGATACAACATGTGTTTTACAGGACCGTTTGTCGATGAAGATGATTGGTAAAGGCATAACAATGGATGGCGTTTATCACTACTGTCATGAATCTGCCAACGCCAACTCCATCACAGCAGATCAAAGTCTATCTCTTTGGCATCTGCGCTTAGGACATCCATCTGTTTCAGCACTTTCTCGTTTGCCTCTTTTGTCTAAACACTCTTCTAGTTTCTCTTCTCATTCTTGTGATGTTTGTTTCAAAGCAAAGTAAACAAGAACAGTGTTTCCTGACAGTTTTAATAAAGCAGAAGCTCCTTTGTTCTTTAATTCATACTGATGTTTGGGGTCCTTATAAGACTCCATCGTCTTGTGGTGCTGTTTATTTTTTGACGCTTGTAGATGATTTTTCTCGTGCAGTTTGAACGTTTCTTTTGAAATCTAAATCTGAAGTCAAACGAGTTATTCAAGAGTTCTTTGTTTATGCTGAAACTCAGTTTGGGAAAGTCATTAAAACAGTAAGAAGTGATAATGGTACAAAGTTTTTATCATTATCCGAGATTTTCAGAACAAAAGGTGTAGTTCATCAAACATCGTGTGTTTATACTCCACAACAAAATAGGAGAGTGGAGCGTAAACATAGGCATATTCTAAACATTGCTCATGCTCTTCTATTCCAAGCTTCTCTCCCAATTTCTTTTTGGGGAGAGGCACTACTCTATGCAGCTCATTTAATCAACTTAACTCCTTCCTCCATTCATAATGGCAAAACTCCCTTTGAAGTGTTGCATAACAAGCAACCAGACTACAATCATCTCAAGGTCTTTGGAGCCGCCTGTTATGTTCATCATCAACATCAACAACACAAAGACAAATTTTCAGAACGAAGTAGGATTTGTGTTTTTGTTGGGTATCCTTTTGGACAAAAAAGATGGAAAGTCTATGATATAAAAAGCAACTGATTCTGTTGTTTCCAGAGATGTAGTCTTTGTTGAATCTTCTTTTCCTTACTCTGATAATTCATTAACTGATTCTGTTGTTTATATTCTTGAGGATTCTTTCGATTCTGACTGGTTACCTTATGCAGTTCCAGACGTAAGGGGGAGTTCTTCCCTTCAGCTAGAGAATCTCGGTTCAACTGATTCTCCGGCAGCTAATTCTTCTCAATCAAATTCTGCTGGCTCGTCTTTACCTCAAGCAGACACTTCTTCTTTAAATCCTTCAATTTCTGATTCAATTAGTTCCGCTGCAACTACTACTGATGATACTAATGTCTTTTCTTTACCTGGTGCAGACACTACTACTAATGTGACTTCACCTCTTGCTCGCCGAGAGACTCTTATACCTAAACCAACAGCAAACACTAATGTATCTTCTTCACATTCTGTTCGAAAATCATCTCGTATTCCTCAACCATCTGTCCGATTTAAGGATTACGTGCAATATCATGTAAAACAAGATGTTGTTTCCTCACCACTTCCATTAACTTCGACAAAGAACGTTTTTCTGTGAGTCACAGAGCATTTCTGAGCAAACTCATCGAAGCTCATGAGCCTAAGCATTTTGGCGAGGTAGTACGTATAAAGGTACGGAATAATGCAATCTCAAAAGAAGTTATTGCTCTAGAATATCAACATACGTGGGACATTGTCGATCTTCCTCCGAACAAGACTGATTTAGGATCACAATGGGTGTATCAGATTAAGTATAATTCTGATGGCACTATTGAGCGTTATAAAGCTCGTCTCGTTGTTCTCAGTAACAATCAGGTCGAAGGAGAGGATTATTCGGAAACCTTTGCACCAATGGTGAAAATGACTACGGTGAGAGCTTTGCTTCGTCTTGTTGCTGCACGTGGTTGGGATGTCTTCCAGATGGACGTCACCAATGCTTTCTTACATGGTGACTTGGAAGAAGAAGTCTACATGAAGTTGCCTCTCGGATTTCGTCATACTCATCCTAACAAAGTCTGCCGGTTATGCAAGTCTTTGTACGGATTAAAATAGGCCCCTCGCTCTTGGCTTAAAAAGCTTTCTGATGCTTTGTTGAAGTTCGGCTTTACTCAATCGTATGAAGGCTACTCTTTCTTCTCTTACACAAAGATTGGACAAGAAATACGGGTTCTAGTATATGTGGATGATTTATTAATTTGTGGGAGTGATAAGCACTTTGTACAACGCTTCAAAGACTACCTCAGTAAGTGCTTCTCTATGAAGGATCTAGGGAAACCAAAATACTTCTTAGGGATCGAAGTAAGCAGAGGAAAGGATGGTATATTTCTGTCTCAGCGTAAGTACGCTCTTGATATCATTTCAGAATGTGGTTTCTTAGGGTCTAGACCTGTTGCAACTCCTTTAGAACAGAATCATAAACTTTCTGAAGATGACGGTCCTCTTCTTGCTGATCCAACAAAATATCGTCGCTTGATTGGCAGATTAATATATCTAAGTAATACGAGACTTGACTGTAACTATTCTGCCCACGTTTTGTTTCAATTTATGCAGTCTCCGAGAGAAGTTCATTGGACTGCGGCTTTGCGTGTGGTTAGATATCTAATGAATATTCTAGGATCTGGAATTCTTATTAAATCCGACAAAGATTTGTCTCTTACAGTCTGGTGTGACTCGGATTGGGCTTCTTGCCCTCTTACTCGACGATCGTTAAGTGCATACGTTGTGATGTTAGGTGATTCTCCTGTTTCATGGAAGACTAAAAAGCAGGACACTATCTCTCATTCTTCTGCAGAAGTGGAAAATAGATCTATGGCTGCAGCTCTTCGGGAAATAAAATGGTTTCGGAAATTGTTTACAGAACTTGGGATTTCACTTGATCCTCATATATACCGAGTCGGTTTGGACAATCATTGTCTCCGCTGGTTTTCAAACCTCCAAGATTTTTCATTTCAAATTCTTCGTTGAGTGATTCTTGGAGCCTAACAATCCCATCCTTGAGTTTAAGAAATAATGTATGGTCAAATATGGTTTGTGTAAAGCCATACCTTTTCATCGCAGTAGTATAATCTTCCAAACCATGTTTGCGGTGATTGTTTTGACCCATATATGGCCTTTCTTAGTTTGCAAACATGTTGAGTTGTTGGAGTCTCATAACTAAGTGGGATATCCATGTATCCAAATCAGCAGCAATTGATATTAAAAACATAACTTTTAAGCTTAGCCACAAGTGAGAGCGTCGCTTGATAATCCACTCCATATGTTTGTGTGTACCCTTTATCTACTAACCACACTTTGTACCGTTCCACCGATCCATCTGCGTTATATTTAATTGTAAATATTCATCTACATTGTCTATGTGTCATTCTTCACATGAAAGCTCATTTCCTCTTTGACAGCCTCTGTCCACCTTGGATCTTTCAAACCTTTTTCAATAGTCTCTGGAATCTTTTGGTCAGTTAAGTTTGACCTAAGAGTTTTTATGGGCTCCATCACTCCAAGTGTTGCTACGTAATTATAAATTGGGTATTTAATTTGATTTGTTTTCTTTCAAAACTTGGAGAAGATCTACTCGGTGGTTTTTCACGTGTGGACCTGTACGGTAACATAATCATTATTTTCAATATTGTTTAGAACCTCAGAATTACTAACCTCGGTGGACTCCTCATCTAAGTTTCCTCTTAGATTTATATCTTCCACGATACTCTCTTTTATGGTTTCGTTGTTGCATCTTTGTTCTTCGGTCTCATGATCACTTTTTGATGTTGTTGCTGCTCTTCTCGCTGCCGTGACATCAATGTTAATATCTTCACTTGGAGGCTCACCTATTTGAGCATCATTTTCATTCTCTAAAATATCTTCACGAGCATAATCAATTTCCGGTATTCCTATTGTCAAGCCATCAACGTTGTTAGGTACAATAAGGGTTTTTTTCTTCTGGATCTATTGGCCCATTTCTGACCATCCAAACTTTTCCCAAGTCGACACAAGAGGAGATCATTTTGGGTAATAATCTTCAGATTCCAAATATGTAACATCCATTGTTGTGTAGAGTTTTCTCGTCTTTGGATCATAACACATGTAACCTTTTGTGGTTGATTCCAAAAAACATACAATGAATTGCACCAAGCATCCAAACGAGGATGAATAGTTTTATTTCTATGGTTTTGTCGTGGCCAGATATATGGGTCTGTTTTAATTAAATGTATTAGTATAGAAATGGAAAGAGATATTCAGAACAAGTTTATAAATTCCTGTTCGCTCATCACAGGAAAAAAATTTACTAAAAGGAACTTAAATCAAACCCAAAGTTTTTCAAACCGAAACCAAAGATCTAAGCAAATTGTAACGAAAGATCTAAACTCAATTCTCAGCCTCCATCTGTTGTTCTGTTCTCAATCTCTTCTGTCTCCTCGCTTTTCTTGCTTTTGCTCCTTTTCTCTTCGGTCTAGCCAAGTTCTCTCTAACTATCCCAAATAGATCCTCATAACAACAACATTTTGTGGCAGAATTCTTGAGGTCAGCTTGAGCTTTATTGTTGTATGCCAAGTAGACTTCATAGTTCTTTTTTCTCAAAGATAAAATAACTTTCGTGAAATTTCGGTTTCCGCTGATGACTAGGCTGGGAGAAGGAGGTAATCTATCCAACATAATTTGTAGTAATGCCTTCTTTGCTCCAATATTAGCAGCATCTTTATCTGAAAAAAAATAAAATAAAAGACACTTAAATAACATCAAATGTTAATAAACATGTAAACAATTAAAAAAATCATAAGCATACTTCTTACCATCTGATGGATCGACATGGTGCAGTTTGATCTTACCTTGCTTTAACAAAGTTGCTAACTTCTCATCGTTCAAAGCTTTTCTATCCCCATACCCATCAAAACTATAAATATAGATGTTGTGCTGATTGAGATACTTCTGGACATTCTCATATAAATCAACTACCCCAAACATAGTTGGGATTGTACAATTTTCCCAATCCTATATCACATGCATAGGGCGAAGCTGTGCATGAGCGAGAACCCTACAATAAAAACCAATTCAATTATTTAATTACCAACATATTATTATGATAACAACACTAAAAAAAAACATTGAATTAAACTAACTTATGTGATTTACCTTGCATGTAAACTACGACCTAAATCATATAAGTCATTCTCCAGCGCAAAGTCAACAACATCACTACAACAAAACAATAAAAAAGAGTTATAATTAATGATCGAGAAAAATTAATAAATTTTAAAGAGAAACAAAATGTAATCGTTTAACTTACATTCCTATAGTGGATTGAAGAGTTTCGGCTGCATGTTGTTCTATATCCATTAATGATCATAGTGAGTTTTCATTTCCATTCCAGAAAGATAATATTATACAATAGTTCATCATGGTAGTATTTTCAACACAGTAAATTGAGTTAAACTAATTGAGCTAGTAGAAAAGAAACCATAAGCCCAAATCAAAGCAGAGAGTAAGTACGAACCTGAGAATCGGCTAGTAGACGTGGTAATGCACCAAGGAATGCCTCCACCTGGATCGCCTTTTCCTCTTGGATTGCGTTCACCAGAGTGTAGGGCGTGATAGTCTGGACAAAAGGGTATCATTAGCGCATGATAATCTGAAAACAACATTAGTAATGCGAATAATGAATATTTATCACTATTGTCATCGTTTCCTTAAACCCAACACGATAATTAAATATTCAACTAATCATATTTGTTGCTAATGCAATCTTTAGCTTTTATAATAGGGTTGACAATCTAATTCCCCTCAAGCTATCTTATATAACAACAACAACAACAGAACCACCCAAAGTTTGCTCCTTTTTCTAATTGAACACAGACCAATGTTGGTAATCACGGTTTATTGTTAAACAACTTGACCAGAAAACCTAAATCGTAAAAAACCCAGAAACCATGCCTGATTCTTCTTATTTTGACCCGTATCTGTAAAAGGTTCAGAGAATAATTCTCAAATCATCTTCTCGCCGAAAAACAAAATTATCTACCCAAATTTCCAAATCATCTTTTCGTTTTGCTTCATGAAATCGAATCACGTATGCAAGAGATGTTATTTATAAAAGTTGTTCTCCTATTGTAGAATAAAAGTTGCTCTCTTATTGATTTTTCCCCATAAGCAAACAGAACCTAAAAACCCAAATCTGATGCAAGAAGACAAAATGATAAGTCATTTAGAACCTATAAACGGTTATTTACTCTCAACCCACAAACCGTGAATGTGGAACTAAAGATTTAACTTATGTTGTGTCTAAATATACATTTAAGTTCCATGTCATGTAGAATTAAAGATATAACTTATCTTTCGTGTTCAATTAGAAAAAAGAGCAAACATTAGAAAAAAGATATAACTTATCTTTCGTGGTTAATTAGAAAAAAGAGCAACAGAGCACTGTCATGTTCACCTAAACTTTAGATCTTGATTGATAAGGTTTTTTGTTGAGCATAATGCTCTTGTAGGAGCCAATCATATTTGTCTATTTTAAATTCCTTAAATATGATTGGTTCTTACATTATACTCAACAAAAAGCTTTACCAATCAAGGACTTAGTCCTAAATTACATGATACATAATATATTACCTAAATTACATGATATATAATATATTACGCAATTGAACAAATCTCTCGACCGAATCGAACAATTTATTATCACTAAGATTATGCTTAATTTTAATCAGAACTAGTCTAACAATTTTTAATAAGACCAGTTTCTTTGTCATTGTCTTCACCATCAAATTAGTTCACAATATATAAACAATTTCTTGTGAATATTATTGTTCTATATTAGCGAGTTTTCATTTCCAAATTAAGCTCGGGATGTAAAAACATACCGGAGGAGTGGCTGCGAGAAGCTGATCCACCACGAGATCCTCCGTCAACTTCACCAGAGTTTTCACTATCTTCTGCATCAACCACATTATATTTTCATCTGTATTATTGAGATTCTAGAAAAAGCTTTTCGTAAAAACGTACGAGGAGATCGATTGCTTTCTGTGTCAGCTCCACTGCCGACGCCTCCATCAATTTGTCCTGGACCAAAACTACGGCTGTGGTCTTTGCCTTTACCAGATCGACAGCTGTTGTGTTTCAACGACGGTCTCATTTTTCTTCTCGATATTTTACAAAAGATTTTTTTATTCTCTTCCGCCAGTTAGATTTCTAGGGTTTATGTGGAAGTGGTCACGTTTCAAATAGACTTCGTGGGCTTAAAGATTTAAGATATGAAGCTTAAGCTGCTAAACCCTGGGATTTAACTGAGAAGAATAGAAGAAGAAAGTAGAATAAGAAGTAGAAGAGAGAAGAGAAAGGAGGAAGAATACACACAAGAAGAGAGAAGAGAGGAAGAGATTTGATTTTGGATATTATAATTCGTCAACCTTAGCTTAGGGTTTCTGCACATTTAAATACGTAATGTAAAATCTAAAACGCAGAGCATAGCAAAGGACTTATTTAAAAGACTCTACACCTTATTTAAAAGACTCTACATCCTTCAGAGGCTCTCGTATCCTTAAGCCAGTTTTGTCGACGATTCCAGAATTATCATTAGCACTGTCCAATTCGGGTTATCTAAACCGATCCGAACTAATATAATGTAATATGATAATATTTTGGGTAACCCTAAAATATCTGATTGGATATAGTTTTGAAAAATCCGACAAATTTGGGTTCGGGTCAGGTTTCACCCGTATAACCTGAACAACCCTAATAACCCGATTATATATGTAGTTATAGATAATTATATTTATTTAATTATTCATTAGTATATTATATATGATGTAATTATATTTTTATATATTTGAGCCATTAACATTTAGCCAATTAATTGTATGTAATCCTATCATTGATTAATATAATTAAACTTTACAACTTGAATTCTATGATATTTAATTTATCAATAAGAAAATTTTAAAATTTTAGTCAATATAATTTATTCGGGTTTCAAACAGAAAAACCTGAAACCGACTAAAATCCAACCTAACCCGATATAAATTCGGGTTTAATTTGGTGATTAAATTATATTACCAAATAACCCGTAATCCGAATAATCTGAATTGAACTCGATCCGATACCCGAATTGGACAGGGCTACTTATAAGCATTAGGAATAAATATATTTTAATTGGGCCTAATATTGTTGAGGGTAATCAAGGACAATAAACAACTTTGGTTGTTTATTAGTACATATAGTTGATTTAGAACTGATCATCTTCTTCGATTGTAATGTCTCTTTATATGAATTGAGATCCTTTGGTATGTGAATCTCTCTTTATCAGATGCTTTTGCTTATTAACGATAAAAAGTCAAGTGATTGTGGGATATACGCTTTTTTAAATATATAGTGTCTTGCATTTGATTTTGATGTGGAAGTTGGTCTACGTGATGCCAATATGAAGACTATCAAGAAGAAAATGGCAGTAGAAGTATTCATTGTGGATTTAAGATGTTTTTTACTGTTTTTTTTTTTTTCTTAATTTTGGATTTTTAAGATATGTAAGGAGCTTTTTTTATCATTTTTTTCTTCTGAGATTTGTTATGAAAATAAAAAATATTTTTCCAAAAAGGGGATATTTCTCAAAATAAATAAGACTTTTGTCATATTTTATCAGATTCCTCTAAAATATAAGACATTGTTCGAAAATAAAAGAACTATCTTATAGTATACCGATAAACTAACTTGTTCATTAGAATCGGTTCTAAAATTTAAATTTTGGACCTATGAATCATCGTAGCAAGGGTGTTAAAATGGGTCACTACCCATAGGTTGACCTTGTTTATTTGTTAATTTAATAGGGTTCAAGTTATATTTTCGTACCCAAATAAATAAATGGGCGGGTATGGGTTACCACTTATAGGTTTATAAATCCAATGGATTAACCCATTAGAGTTATGGGTTACCCATGAGTTGATTATAAAAAACATAATTTTCTTTTTATGCATATGTATAAGAATAGAAACTACCATATATGTATGTAGAAAAATAGAAATTTCTTTTTATGTATATGTATAAGAAAATAAACTATCATAAATTATATAAAAAATCTATTGATACAACTCTTTTTTCTTATATAAATATGTATTAAAATATATGAAAATGGAAAATACTGTAATATCTAAAAATATAGAATATTTACTTTATAAATATAGTTTATAATTTATTTATATAGGTACCCATTATAACCCATTAGACCAGTAGGTTTAATATATTAGGGTTTGGGTATCTAAATCTTAACCTATAAAATAAATGGGTAGGTCAAACCCTTCAATTAAAATCTATTACCCACATGGGTTTGGGTTGGGTCAGGTCAGGTCGGGTTACCTTAGTTCAACATCATACTCAGGATCTTTTTAAAGCTATAGTCGGTATCATTAGAGATGTTTTGGAAGTAAACTATGACCCCAATCGCACTCATCTTCACGAATTCATCAGAGCTCAAGTATCTTATGATATAAAAGTCCCCTTGAAAAAAAAGAGATCATTCTGGTATCCTGATGGCAAGATCATCAAGATTGACTTTGATTTTGAGAGAATCAAGAAATATGGCTTTTCTTGTGGTCGTATCACACACGAGAAGAATTGCTGTCCTTGGTTAATTGATCTTCCAATAGAAGCGGATATTACACAAATTGAAACCAATTTGAAGGAGGCTCAATCATCATTCAAAGATACAACAACCTCAACACCACCAAAAGAGGAAATGTACACAACTAAGGTAACGACTAATCAATGCAATAGACAACCACCAGATCATTCAATTAAAACCATAGAAGGCGAGATCAAGTCTCAAAGCATCACTCCAATCTGCACCAATCACAAAGGAAAAAAATATTGAGAAGCAGGAGAATTCTCTGAAAATGATACTCCCCACTCAAGAAGAATTGGACAATACAAATAATTCACTGGACCACTCCATTTCGAAGGTTAACAAGGCGCATTCTCACAGGGCAACAAACGATGTAATATCAACGGATCCTATGACAAAGAATATGCTAGTGGAAAGGAATGATCCAATGGTGAACACAATGGAACTAGATCACCGGAATGACGGTCAAGATATTGAACTTGATGGCGATTGCATACTGCTCAAGGATTTCAAGAGACGAGGTTTATTGTCCACAAGAAAGCTAAACTCAAAAAGTCAAGTCATCAAGAAAACTCACTTGCTTAAAAGATCTCCTTCAACTAAGCTCCAAATCAATATAACAGAGCAAGGGCAACGTTATAACTAGCAAGCAGAACCGAACAATACGACGGATAATTTTACTCCAAAGAAACTTAAGACTATTATCATTGGATAAGGTAGTCTAAATAAAATTCAAACATTTATGCAACAAGGTCCGGTTGGCTATCTTGAAGCCACCCGGGAACAAATGAGCATTCACAGTTAGAACTGTCATGGGTTGAAGAGCAACATAACAGTTCGACGTCTAAAAGAAATACGTCAAAACATATTTCCAGACATATTGTTCCTCACAGAGACCAAAAATACTACACTATATGTAGAATCTGTTCATAAATGGATGGGTTATAGTAATGCATATAGTAAATCTGGTAGGATTAAGTGGAGGTTTAGCGGTTTTTTGGAAGAATAGTATAGACCTGACAATCCTTTAGGGGAATAATAATATAATAGATACTAGAGCTACTTTTGATCATCAATCTACATTTCTGTCTTTCATCTACGGGCACCCACTGAAACATTTAGGAAACCAGATTTGGGATCAGCTCATTGATATTGGTAACACGAGAGATCCTTGGTTCCTAATTGGTGACTTCAACGAAATATTATCAAACTCAGAAAAATATGGAGGTCCAAACAGACCTGATAGATCATTTATACACATGAAGGATATGATTCGAAATTGTGGACTCAAGGAAACACCAAGCTCCGGTCCCCGTTTCTCTTGGATGGGATTCAAACAATCAGAATAGATTCAGGTGAGACTAGACAGAGTACTGGACAACATAGATTTTTCACATGTTTCCAAGATCCAATACATGCTATTTACCTCTTTGGAGATCAGATCACAGACCGATCATCACCTATTTTATCACTGAAGATCAACACTACTCAAAACGGTTTGTCTTCGACAAAAGATGGATTAAAAGAAGACATTTCCAAGATATTGTTTCCCTTGGGTGGAATACAAGCTTGAGTCAGACCTATTCAAAGACAAGCAATTGTCGCAGAGAAATATCCAAGTGGAAAAAACTAGCTACAACCAACTCAGCTACTCAAATCATCAAATGCAAGGAGAATTTGGAAAAAGAGATAACAAAGCTACACCCAAACAAGGATACGATAGCATCACACAAAAAAGAGTTAGAAGTACTCAATATGGAAGAAGAGAATTTTCTGCGCCAAAAATCGAAAGAGAAATGGTTAAAAGAAGGCGACAAAAACACAAAATTCTTTTACAACAGTGTTAATTACAGAAGAAAAAAGAATAAGATTGTATGTCTCAAAGATCACTGTGGTTTCTTGCATTACACGGAAGGTTCAAAAGGATCCATTGCAACGGAATATTTTAGTAAACTATTTGAAATTTCAAACCCAAGAAACATAGCATCTTTAACACAACATATCCCGACCAAGGCGACAACAAGTATGAATCAATCCCAAACAAGTCCAATCACAGCTCCGAAAATTAAAAAAGCTCTTTTCAATATCAACGGAGAAAGTGCTCCGGGTCCAGATGGAATGACAGCAATCTTTTTTCAGACATACTGGGATATAGTAGGGCCTCAAATCGTTCAGGAAATTACGGATGCCTTTTTCCGAGGATCATTTCCCACATAATGGAACTACACTCACATTTCATTAATTACCAAAACCCAGAATCCAACCCTGATGACTGATTTTCACCCAATAAGTCTCTATTCGGTGTTATACAAGATCGTCGCCAAGATAATAGCTAATAGACTGAAATGACTATTGCCGGATATAATATCAGATTCTCAAGGAGCTTTTGTGGTAGGTAAATTAATCTCGGACAATACCCTGATTGCACTTGAGGCACTACACCATCTTCATCCAAATCCGTATGGATAATCTAACTATATAGTGGTCAAAACAGACATTTTAAAAGCATACGACATAATATAATGGGATTATCTTCGGGAAGTCTTGAATAAGCTTGGTTTTGTAGAATTGGATTAGAATGACAATGTTTTGTATCTCCTATGTCACCTTCTTGGTATTGGTTAATGGCAAAGCACATGGTTTAGTTCGTCCATGACAAGGAATTTGCCAAAGTGATCCCCTTTCTCCTTATTTATTTATCCTTGGTATGGAGGGTCTAATCAGTGGTCTCAAGAAAGTAGAAGAATCATTGTCTCTGGCAGGATTACACTTTAGTACAAATGGTCCATCTATACAGCATCTTAGACGATAGCTTATTCATTTATAAAGCGGATTTAACAGAGGAAAATACGCTCACATTAGAACTACAGGAATATCAGGAAGTATCTCGGCAATGCATTAACTACAATAAATCAGCAATTACCTTTGGTAGTAAAATCCCTCCACTAAGACAAGCCCTCATCAGAGCCATATTAAATATCCATTCATGAAAAGGCATGGAAAATTACCTAGGCTTACTAGAATGTTTTCGAGGATCCAAGGCTAAAATGTTCAACTTCATTACGAATAAACTCAAAAGTAAAACTACAAACTGGTATTCCAAGACTCTATCTCTTGGTAGGAAGGAAACAATGATAAAATTTGTAGTGATGGCTATACCGATATATGCTATGCCTTGTTTTAGATTGGGTAAACGGCATATTCAAAGTATTACTCAAGCAATAAGATCATTCTGGTGGAATTCTGAAGAGAATCACTATAAGATATCATGGTTTTCATGGGACAGGATGTGTAAAACAAAACATCAAGGAGGTATTGGTTTCCGGAATATTGGCAAATTCAATCAAGCGTTACTGGCAAAACAAGCTTGGAGACTATTATCTAGCTCAGACTCCTTACTCTCACGACTATATAAGTCTCAATACTACAAAGACACTTGAGTTTATAAACAACACCTTGGGGTTATAATGTAGCTCACAATAAACAAAATAGAACTAATAAATCAATGGATGATTAAGGTAAGTTTTGTTGCTCAAAATCCTTTGTAAAACAGGGAGAATTCGAAGACTTAATATAAAGGAGAAATGTTGTTCTTTTATAAAATAATAACCAAGTCTTAAAAAAGAATGACAAGCCTTTATATAGACAATGAATAAAGGATAAAGAGAAGAGAAACCTAGTAACGATAAGTTCAAATATAAGAAAAAGAAAATAAGTGTAAACAATAACTAAACCAAACCAACGCTAACTTGCGAAGCAAGTTGTGAATCTCGCTACATCAGGTCACCTAGGGTGAGAAGAAAATTTGACCTCGAATTTTCATCGGACTCATCAGCAATGTAGGGGCTAAGGTGCTTCACGTTGAAGACGTCCGCCATGTTCATTTGAGGAGGAAATTGAAGACGATATGCATTAGAATTAATCTTCTCGAGAATCTTGAGAGGTCCAATCTTACGAGACTTCAATTTGTTGTGAGTACCAGCTGGAAAACGGTCTTTAGTAAGTATATCCCATACGAGATCTCCAACATTGAACTCTACAACTCGTCGATGGGAATCAGCTGCGGATTTGTATTTAGCCGAAGAGGTAGGTGGCTAAATCAATTATATAAAAATTCTCTGCATGTACCACCATATATTCTGAAATCGGGGTGTTACATTAAGACTAAATAATAAAGTATACTCTAATAAGATTATTATTGCATAAACATCAAACTGATAAACATATAACACATTAGTTGAACGATAACTTGGGGGTTTATTGGAGGGTGGATTTTAATGATTTAGAAATATATCAGGATTTCTAAATTCATATAGAATTCTTAGATTTTAAAATCAAATAAAACTAAATTTGAGAATCAGTAGACTAGATTTTCAAATTAAAAATGCTTGAATAACAAATGATTTGAAAATAGATGTCAAAATCAATGCTTAAATAAAACATGATTTGAATATGGATTCCAAAATCATTAATTGGATAACACATGATTTGTAAGGATTTTTAAATCTATTAATATCCATTAAAATCCACCCTCCAATAAACCCCCTAAAAATTTCAGCAAACGAAGTAATAAAATATAGGCTTACATAATAAGCAAAGAATATGGATGTAAATCGAATTTGCAAATCACATATTCGTTATCACCATGTTGTTAACAGACATAAAATCCGGGAAATTAATATGAATGTTTTAGCAAAAACAAAACAGAAACATATCTTAGTCAAAATTAAACTATATATATGAAACATAAATAGACAACATAAAACGTTTTCATAGTTGATGATGCTTTGCATAAAAAAAATGGTCTTAAATTTTCACATATGCAAATAGAGGTTAAAAACAGCCTAAACTTTAATGATGCTTTTTCTTTCAATTGCAAGTTGAGCATGGCTTAAGGCAGCAAAGAAGAATAAAATTAGAGTGAATTTGTGAATGAGTTTTACATCAATATGAATAGAAGCTTCTGAGGTACATGAGCTGACACAGAATGTGACACAGAGGCGAAGATGAGCTGGCACAAGATGTGACACTGGACGAAAGACGTAAGAGAATTGGTATAAGAAAATATATAATTGTTTTTTTATTGGTGAATATCCTTTGTTTTACATATGATAGATGGAAAACTAAAAAAAAGATGATGATATTCTTGACATATATGAACTTTTTGGAAGCTAGATACAAATTAAAGAATTTGACAACTTTGTAATATATGAATATCTAATAAAAATTCTCAAACATAAAATAATCTTGTGATTTGTCAACATTGTAATGATCTCGTGATTTAGATAGACAACATAATGTAGAAGTATATTTAATCGACTAGACTTATACTTTCCAGTCAAAATGCAATTCGACACTGTAATCCAAAGAAAATGTTCGAGAAATATCCCTATAAAAATCAAATCTTTTTTATCTCAACAGATTCTATAAAACATCATATTTAAGGCATGCTAAGAGAAAACTGAGATTGTAGCATGAAGTTGGCATACGAAAAGGACTAATCAGTGCTAATTGACGAAGCGAGAATTAGAATTGCATTTTGACATTTAGGAAATGGAGATAAGATCATAATCTTATGGGTTAGATTTGTCACATATGTATGTGGTTAATACTAGCTTTGACATTTCTTTTTAAAAATCTCTAAGTATAGTAGGACCTTAAACCAAAAAATGTTTGATGTATTTTAGTAAAAAATCAAATCAAAACCTAGACCTATCTACTCTATATATCACTTAAGTTTGTTTGCCATATTTTAGCATTTTTAGTTAAGTTCAGCTAAATAAGTTGTTATCTAATTATTATATTGGGTGTGATTGTTGTTTTCTTATGTTTCATGTGTAAATCTACTATATGAAAGTTCAAGGAGTCTCTCCTGGAGTTGGCACATCAGCTTTTCAGAGGCTGACATGTGTATACGTTTAAATTTGTCAAAATATCTCTTTTCATTCCTCCTATTGTTCCAATGTTTTGAATAGTGGAACAATGGTGGAATCACATTTGAAAAACGTGAAAACGTCAAGCTACACAGCCCGCGTGAGGCGCAGCCTTCAGTGTAAACCACTTGGAGGTTATTCTTCAGCCTTTTATAGATCCAAAAAGCCCGAGAACACTTGAAACCACCACCGGATCCTTCAAATACGCTCCAATCAAGAGAATGGTTTGGTTTGGATCCGTTTAAGGCAAGTCCGAGATCCGACAGCCTTAAGAGCCTTCAAACTTATGTTTGGCGACCAGGAGAGTATTTTAACCAGTTAGACACCTTCCAAGATGTTCTACCATGCACCAGCACACAGGGAATGAGGCGAATCCCCTTGCACTTCAATACTTTCCTTCTTCGGATCTGTTCACATTGGAGGTATTCATTCTCCAACGGCTAGGACATCAAGGGGCATCTTTTTTAGTTATTTTTGAGTATTTATTTCCTCATTTTGGTCTCATGACCGTTGGTCCTCTTTCTTGTACGAGCTCTATATAAGCTCATCTTATTTCTTTGTATTTTTCAAGTTATCATCGAAGTTTTTGAGTAAAAGTGTTTCTTTTCAAGCATGTGTCTTGAGTTACCGACTTCATCTCTTTGAGGATTCGAGAGAGAGAGAGCCAAGATCAGGTATCGTGAGGATTCCAAGCTTGATCGGACCGAGTTTATCAAAGGAATCATCACCCTCCTTTGTGGTACTCATTCGCCCACTTCCGCCCAATCTAGTTCTTGAGAGAATCGACTCACCAAGGTCTTTCCTCAAGTCCATATCCAAGGATCCCTCCTCCGAGGCCCTTATCAACTAATGACCTTAATTGCAATGCTATCTTTGGTCCTAATGATATGGAATTTCAGGATATTGAGACCGGATCCATACTTGGGAAGGCATGACTCAAGGAGGACTTTATGTGCTTGAAGACATAAAGAATTCTTAAACTCTATCTAATGCTTTTAATTCTGTAGTTGCGAGTAATGAAAGCGCCATTTGGCTTGCTAGATTAGGTTATCCTCATCGGAGAGCTTTTGAGTTAATGTTACCAAGTAATTCGTTTGATAATGTTGAATGTGAGGCTTGTATCCTTGGTAAACATTGCAAGTCGGTGTTTACCAAGTCTTCTACCACTTATGAAAAATGCTTTGATTTAATTCATTTGGATGTTTGGTCTTCACCTTGCCTATCTAGAGATAATCAAAAGTATTTCGTCACATCATATATGAGAAATCAAAGTTTACTTGGCTAACACCCTTACCATCTAAAGATCGAGTTTATGTATTTTTTAACTTTCACACATATGTCACTAATCACTATAACTCTAATGTGAAAGGCTTATGGTCGGATAATAGAGGAGAGCATATAAGTCAAAGTATCTAACTAAGCATGGAATTGAGCACCAAACGAGTTGTCAATATACACCTCAACAAAAGGGAGTAGTGGAGAGAAAGAACCGTCATCTAATGGAAGTACCAAGGTCAATGATGTTTCACACCAACGTCCCTAAGAGGTTTGCAGTGATGCCGTGATGACTGCTTGCTACCTAATCAATCGGACTCCAACTAAAATCCTTAAGGATAAATCTCCTTTTGAGGTACTTAACAACTCAACACCTATCTTTAGCCACTTACGTGTTTTTGGGTGTGTTTGTTTTGTTTTAGTGCCCAGACTTGAGAGACAAGTTAGATGAGAAAAGCACAAGATGTGTGTTTATTGGGTACTTAACAAGTCAAAAAGGGTACAAATGTTACAACTCAGCTACTAGAAGAGTGATGATATCAAGAGACGTCAAGTTCATTGAAAGCAAAGGCTACTACGATGTAAGGAATTGGGATGAGTTGAAGGACTTGGCCAACAACCCATCGGATAGGGCTGAAAGTCTTCAACTTATTCTATAAGGCCTAAGAAATTCGGAACCAGGAAGTCGGAAGGATCGGACAAGAATCAGGACATGTCGAGAAAGGACTAGGATAGGCCGCGAGAAGCATCTGGAAAGGATTGGGATGAGCCGCGGGTGATACCAGGAAAGGCTTGGAATAAAGCTCAAAAACATCAAGATGAAGTAGTCGTAATATGGATAAGTCTCCCGATCAAGAGGATCGTAGTCCAGAAAAAGCTCCCAAATGATGGACGCACTATCCGGTCGAGACTCTAGTTCATGTTCTTCGCGATCCAGTGGAGTCTCTTGGGCGACGTAATCATTGTCAAGTCGAGACTTGAGATATCCAGATGAGATGACCGCGACCCGATAAAGCCGCGACCTAATGTGGTCGTGAACCGAAGTGGTCGCAACCCGATGTGGTGATAACAAGCTTTTTGCCACCTAGTTATCAAATCCATGTATCATAAAGGGTTATTGAACCAAATGGGTGTGAAGCTAACACTCATGATTGCAATAGACTACTCTAATTCAAGCCAAGTAATGAATTTGTAACATAAGCAGAAATTAAAACAAGTATAAACAGTATTTGAAACAAGCATAAACAAAGCAACGAAATCTAAAGAGTAGTAAATAATAGCAGCAGCAACAAAGCAAATAACAAAAACAATGATGAAGATGGGTTCATAGGAGCTGGGATAATTGATCTAAGCCAAGCTAGGGACCAATCACTTGTTTAACAACCTATTTAGGTGACCTCTAGGCAATAGACTCAAAAGCAACCAGAATCATTCTCATGAAGACTAATTCTCTCCTTAAGCTACAACCTAACCCACTCTCATGGTGATTTACAGTAAAGAAGGCATGAAGAAACCGTTCAATAAGCCTAACAAACACTCTAGACAACTAATTCTGTAGGCTGGAGAAGCAAATTCCAATCTTATGTTCTATCAAGCATTTTCACAAACACCTTATGGGCATGGAATGCAAAGATCAGATTTCATGAGGCCAAGATGAAATAAGCATAAAGCACACCTAGATTAGAGAGATCTAAACATAAAAGAGCTTGAACAAGTGATAAAACCTCTAGATCTACAAAGATGTAGCCCATCTCCTCAATCACCATAATGAACCTACTTATATTTTGTCACCAAGAACACAAACCCATAATTTTTTTAAAAAGTATATAAAGTTAAAGAGCAAAGAAAGATAAGAAGAATGATACAAAAATCAAAACCAAATACTCAAAATTAAACCATATAGCTGATTACAAAAGCATAAAGAGTTTTGTGGTGTTTTTCTCAAAAACAAAGAGGCAAAAACCTGGATTCTTTGGTTGTGGGTCTAAAAGGGGTATGCATAAACCACTTACAAAACCCTAAAAGAAAGTCAACATAAAAAATGGTCAAAGTTTGGGAAATAGCCAACTCACCCCATGTATGGCCAGTTGGAGTGGCGAGTTGCATGTGGGAACCTCAAACGAGCATCTTGGGGCATGAATTTGGCGAGTTGTGATCATATGAAGGTGCCCCTGCCCCCCTATGACAAGCTCAAGGGGCGAGCTCAGTTGAAAGTCCTCAAAAAACAGCATCTGGTACTTCAGTTTGACGTTTCTAGGCCATTTAGATGGAACTCGCTCCATGTAAGGCGAGTTGTGGGGGCAAGTTGAGTTAAATGGGGCCCTTAGCTGCTTTTTTTGTTGTGCTCATTCCTCAATTTCAATCCATGATGGTGCTCACATCCAGAACGCTCTAAAATATGCTCCAAAGTACCTGAAACAGCTCCAAATGCAGCATATATGCAATGTAAATACAATGTATGCAATATAAACCTAAAAAGACTCTAAAGTGATAGAAATGCTATGAATATGGATGCAAAGTATGCTAAAGGATGCTCCTAAAATGGGCTAAAATGCATAAATATCATGTGGTCGCGATCCAAAGTGGTCGCGACCTGGTGGAGCCGCGACCCGGTGGAGCCGCGACCCGGTGGAGCCGCGACCCGGTGGAGCTGCGACCCGAGGTGGTCATGATTTGGCCAAGACATCTAGACGGGTCATGACCGGATCGAGACTTCTAGTCAAATCGATCGCGACCTGAACCTCCAATCGGGACAAATTAAGCACAACTCGGGTACGACTTCCACGCATGATGAAGATCTCAATAGCGACCACCACCATGATTGCGAACCTCCTCAATTACAATGAAGCACAAGGATCCATAAAGACCCATATTCCCTCAAGATCCGTAATTGGGCTAACACTAGGGTCAATTACAACAACAAGGCCGAAGCTCACCCAACATAAGCCATATGCAACTTTGCCAACTTCCCCTAAGAACATCAAGTGTTTCTTAGGAAAATAGCCAACGACTTCATTCCGAGAACCAATGAGGAAGCCAAAGAATACCAAGTATGGATCGATGTCGTAGGAGATGAAGTCGAGGCCATGGAACGAAACCAAACTTGGTAGGAGTCCGACCTACCAAAAGGAAAGAAAGTCGTAAATAGTAGGTGGGTCTTCACCATCAAATATAAGAGAAATGGTGAGATTGAAATACATAAGGTACAACTTGTGGCAAGGGGATTTACACAAACTTATGGTGAAAACTACCGAGAGACCTTTGCACCCGTAACCAAACTTCATACCATAAGGGTGGTGATGTTTTTGGCCACTAGCCTTGATTGGGACTTGTGGCAAATGGATGTCAAAAATGCCTTATTACAAAGAGAACTTGAAGATGAAGTGTATATGACCCCTCCTCCTAATCTTAAACACATAGTGGCCCTCGGGAAAGTTTTGAGACTCAAGAAGGCCCTTTATGGACTCAAGAAATCCCTTAGAGCATAGTACCATAATCTCAACACCACTCTCAAAGGATGTGGCTTCAAGAGATCTGAAGCTGATCACACCCTATTCACCCTACAAAGTTCAAACAGTATAGTGGTCATTCTCGTGTATGTGAATGACATCATTGTCTCTGGCAATGACAAGGAAGGTATCCAATCTACTAAATAATTTCTTAAGTCCGTTTTTTGATATCAAAGACTTGGATGAACTAAACTATTTTCTAGGAATTGAAGTGTTCCAATATAAGGATGGACTCTTCATATCCCAAAGAAATTATACACTTGATCTTTTGCATGAAGCAGATTATGTAGGTGCCAAACCAGCCAAGACGCCCTTGGAAGATGTATACACGACCACACGTAAGGGGGAGCTTAACGACGAACCATTTGAGGATGTCCATCAATACCGCCGCATGGTTGGGAAGCTCATCTACCTAACTTTCACACGGCCGGATCTATGCTTTGCGGTCAACCATGTTTCCCAACACATGCAAAAGCCTATGATCAAGCATTAGAACATGGTGATACGCATCCTCAATTATCTCAAGAAAGACCCGGGTCAAGGAATTTGGATGAGACGCAATGAAAGTACCGAGATAGTAGGCTATTGTGACGTGGATTATATCGGTGATAAACAAGATCATAAGTTAACCACCGACTATTGCATATTTATTAAAGAAAATCTCGTTACATGGAAGAGTAAGAAGCAAAAGGTGGTCTCATGTTCAAGCGCGGAGGCCGAATACCGAGCCAGAAGAAAGCTCACGGAAAAAATCAAGTGGCTCAAAGCTCTCCTCAAAGATCTAGGAATTGATCAAGCTACTTCCATCACTATACATTGTGACAATCAAGCGGCTATCCATATTGCCTCCAACTCCATCTTCCATGAAAGGACCAAGCACATCGAAGTGGATTGCCACAAAGTTCGGGAAATAGTGGAGGAAGGGATTGTTCTCCCATGTTACACTCGAAGTTTGGATCAATTTGCCAACATATTTACAAAGGCGGCCACATCCAAGGTGTGCGAGTTCATTCACTTCAAACTTGGCCTCATCAACATCTGATCCGGATCGCCTTGATTCCCAATCCGTGGAGATCACACTCTTTTTCCCTATGCTATAGTCTTTTTCCCATGTGGTTTTTATTATTCAAAGGTTT
This sequence comes from Lepidium africanum, assembly GCA_900406405.1. Classification (NCBI taxonomy): domain Eukaryota; kingdom Viridiplantae; phylum Streptophyta; class Magnoliopsida; order Brassicales; family Brassicaceae; genus Lepidium; species Lepidium africanum. The sequence goes on along the minus strand of OVAX01001344.1, from coordinate 20,402 downwards.
TTTTAATGAGGTGCTCTTCACAGGTTCCAAGCTTAGCCTTTGTACCTTGCGGCTAAGCTTGAGGGGGAGTATTGGTTTGAATAAAATCATCACCACCCGTACGGGCACACCCATCCGGCCATACTGTACGAATTATCCATTATGGATCGAATATATATTTTTCTTGTCAAGCCCATTAAGGAAGAGGATAAGGGAGCTAAGGAGGAGATTCTACAAAGTGTGTTTGACTTCTCTCTTGACATTTAGAGACAAAGAAGGCTTAGCAACACATGTGATTATTTTTGCCAAGGCCGAGGAATGACAAGTCACTTTCAACGATCCCAAGGCTCTCGTTTTTCTCATCCTTGTAACTGCTAGGTCTATCAAAGCACACATGTTGTATTTTGTTCTATTTAAGGCATTGTAACCACCTAGAAGAAACTAATCTAATGGAAACACAAATTCTCTCTCTCATCCTCGCTTATCTTCTTCATTTCTCTCTTGTTTCTTCTCTTGAGTTCGATCTTCAATCTCTCTAAAACTAACAAATGGAGAATCCTCTAGTGTCTGAATTCTCTGTTATATAAAGTTTTAGTGGGAAGATATTGTCACTATCAAAACTTCATGGAAGTATAATCAAATAAAGGTCGAGACTTACTTAGAGGCAATATTTCCTGCGTTATTGGGAGTGGTGCCTCAATCAAAGTGTAGCATGACCCATGGCTAGCTACAACATTAGCTCTGCAACCTATCTTGCAAACGAGAAGGAACTCTCTCTGCGAGTTAGTGACTTATTCCAACCAAACTCCTGCAAGTGGGATTCAGAAATTCCATTATTCCAGCATATAAGGAGAAGATTCTAGCAATTAAACCAAGCCAAACAGGAGCCCAGGACCGACGAATATGGATTCGTAATGCCTTAAAAGAATATTCAACGAAAATAGGGTATCTTGCAACAAGAGAAAGAAACTTAAGGGAACCTCAAGAAGTGCATCAAGCTGTCCCTATAAACTGGAACAAACTGGTATGTAATCTACACATACCCTCAAAGATCCAAATGTTTTTATGTGGAAAGTCCTAAAGGCAGCTTTACCTCTCAAATCTCAGCTTCTAAAAAGGAAAATCATAGAAGATCATAAATGCTACAGATGTAATGAGTCTAAAACAACTTCTCACCTTATTTCTGAGTGTTCATTTGCTCTGAATGTCTGGTCATTGATGCCTATTACTCAAAATCTCGGATTTAAATCATTATCATCTACCATGGAGATAGTCAAGAGAGCTCTGGCATTAATTTGTCTCCCTTCAGTTGGATTAACCGCTTCGCCTATCTTCCTATAGATATCATGGAGCCTTTAGGCTGCATGAAATCAATTGCACTTTAACAAGAGACAATTCTCCCCAGAGAAACAATTACAAAAGCTGTTAAAGATGCCACGGAATGTCAAAACACCCAGGTTCCCAAAGGAAAGCATGTAATTTATGCAGGTAATCAAACTCAGAGGGACCTTACCTGCTTGTTCCATCGATGCCAAGTGGATGCGGCTTAGCGACAAGATCTGCAAACAGCGAGAATGGGTTGGGCTATCTTCGATCCAGGAGATCCCTCTAACCCGAAGACCTTCCAATCATCTTCACTGAATGTCTCCTCTCTTCTGCAGGCTGAATGTTTAGCCATCAAATATGCAATCTCTGAAGCACTCAAGCAGAATATGACAAATCTCTAGATTGAATCAGACAATCAATCCCTCATTCTAGCGATCAATCAGAAGACCCAATTCGTTGAAGTGTATGGAGTCTTAGAAGACATCCACAATCTATCCTCTCTTTTCAATTTCTTTGTCGTTTCCTTAATATCTTGTTCTGCAAATGTTGTGGCAGATGAATTAGCAAAACTTACACTTAATGTGCACCCACCTTCTTAACTCTTTATTTTAACTTAATGAATTTGGGGTTAAAAAAAAAAACTCAATATATGAGTGTTTATTGGAGACTAGATTTTAATGGATTTAGACATTCATACATAATCACGTGTTATTCAATCAATGATTTAAAAATCCATATCCAAATCATGTGTTATTCAAGCATTGATTTTGAAATTTCAAGCATTGATTTTGAAATTTATATACAAATAATGTATTATTCAAGTATTGAAATCTAGTCTATTTAATTTTTAAATTCACTTTATTTGATTTAAAAATTTAAGAGATTTAGAATTTTTTTTTGTCAACATTGGATCGACAAACCCCAGTCCATAATCTTTATTAAAAATTCTTATATATCCTTATTAAAAATTCTTATATAGATTTCTAAATCCATTATAATTCACGCTCCGATAATCTCCATTAGTTATGCAAAGCAAAAAGAAACAAAGGGCGTAAGCACACAGCGTGGAGGCGAGGCGCAAGCACATGGTAATGAACAAAAGCAACGCATCAAACTCACACCGACGCTGAGTCAACACGCGGGTCAACTCGACCCTAAACACGGACTATATAATCATTTTTATTATTTTTAGTTAATTTCTAATTTGTATTTTGAGGAATCCTTCTTTCTCGCTCCAAATCTATTTCTCTTCTCTTTTTCCACAATTTAGTCCACAAATTTCTTTCTCGTGTCGGTGGATTATTCTCCTCAAGATCCAACTCTCAATTCATTTGCCAGGTTCTCTCTCGATTCCTCCATGTTTCCTACTCAGATTTCTCTGTTTTACTTCAATCCACGCTCACGAATCTCAATTTTCTGTTTTTGCCGTCTAGATTTCACTTTGATTCGCATTTTTCATGGTTTTGCGATATCACGATTCTGTGATTTTTTTCCGAAATATGATGCTTAACATAATGATGACACTGAGATCTCTACTTTCTTCATTCCTGGAAATTTGGTTTCTCGATTTCTCTGTTTTACTTGAATCCATGCTGCTTCGTTAATCTGAGGATTCTCAATTTCTGATTTCTAGATACATGGTGATTCGCATTTCCATGTTTTTACCTTAAACGATTCTATGTTTTGTGATATTGATTAGTATAATGAGATGGAGATCTCTACTTTCTCAATTCCTGGAAAATTTTCGCTCTCGATTCATCTGTTTTACTTGGATTCATCTGAGTTTTCTCAATGTTCTATTTCTGGCTATTAGATTACTCTCACTTATATAATGGTTTTGCATCATCACGACTTTGTGATTTTCGAAATTTCTCATTGCTTATCAATTTTTATTTAATTGCAGATCTGTGAGTGTTTGAAATCTCTACAACAACAATGACAATGAGCAACGGCGATACAAATGGTTCTTCTGAGACGAAACCTTTCAGGATCTTTGTTGGTTACGATCCACGCGAGGATCTTGCTTACCAAGTCTGTCATCATTCAATCACCAAAAGATCTTCAATCCCAGTTGAGATCACACCAATTATCCAGTCAGATCTTAGAAAGAAAGGTCTGTATTGGAGGGAAAGAGGTCAGTTGGAGAGCACTGAGTTCTCTTTCTCTCGTTTCTTAACTCCTCACTTATCAGATTACAAAGGTTGGGCTATGTTCGTCGACTGTGATTTCCTTTACCTTGCTGATATCAAGGAACTCACTGATTTGATTGATGACAAGTATGCAATCATGTGTGTTCAACATGATTACACTCCCAAAGAAACCACTAAAATGGATGGTGCTGTTCAAACCGTTTACCCGAGGAAGAACTGGTCCTCTATGGTGCTTTACAATTGTGGACATCCTAAGAACAAGACCTTGAGCCCTGAAATTGTTAACACTCAGACTGGTGCGTTCCTCCATAGGTTCCAGTGGCTTGAGGATGAAGACATTGGGTCTGTTCCCTTTGTGTGGAACTTTCTTGAGGGACATAATCGGGTCGTTGATAACGATCCTTCCACGCAGCCTAAGGCAGTACATTATACTCGAGGAGGACCTTGGTTTGATGCTTGGAAACATTGCGATTTTGCGGATCTTTGGCTCAATGAAATGGAAGAGTACAAAAGAGAGAACAAGAAAGAAGTCGATGGGGCTAAATAGAGACAGAAACAAAGATGAAGAAGAAGAGGTATGTTGTTACGATTTCGTTAAATGGATTAATATAATATAGTTTTGGCTTTGTAGAGCCAGGGATCAATAGTCTTTGTGAAGGGCTTTGGATTTTTAATTTCATTGAATTCGTTAAAATCATTTACAACACTAATACCAATATCAAGAGTTGATATATGGTATAATAACCTATTCGTTCGTTTGTTGTGTACGTTGTATCTTTTTTAATTGGTATTTTATTTGTAATAGCACTCAATATCTGATTATGTGACCTTATGTACCACTTCATTTTTAATTAATTGTTTATGAGATTATAAGCTTTTAATATTCAAAACATACATGGATGAATAACGATTATTGGTTAGTATTAACCTTCAGAACAGTTCAAGATCAGTTACCAGACACAATTATATATATATATATATATATATATATAGGGTGAATTGCAAATTGCAAATCTAGTTTGAAAAGATAGGGAAATGACAAAAAAGATGGAAATTGCAAATTTAATCTTTCGAGGTGATATAAGACAATTCTACTTTTGATTTCGTGAAAAACCAAAAAAAATATTACAAAACTGCCATTAATGAGTAATTCTATGTTAGCGCGCGGACGTTTTGTAGGTTATGTACAGAAACTGGCAACGTTTTGTAGGTTTCAATTGCAGTTATGTAGGTTTAAAACATCTTTTGTAGGTTTATTGTTTGTGCATGACTTGTAGGTTTTCGATTGGTGTTATGTAGGTTTGAAGCTCAAGTTTTGTAGGTTTTCGATTGCTGTTATGTAGGTTTGAAGCTCAAACTTTGTAGGTTTTCGATTGTTGTTATGTAGGTTTGAAGGTGGTTTCGATTGCTGTTATGTAGGTTTGAAGGTCAAGCTTTGTAGGTTTTCAATTGCTGTTATGTAGGTTTGAAGTCAAGCTTTGTAGGTTTTTGATTGCTGTTATGTAGGTTTGAAGGTCAAGTTTTGTAGGTTTTCGATTGCTGTTATGTAGGTTTGAAGTTAAGCTTTGTAGGTTTTCCGAGATACCAAGCTTTGTAGGTTTTTGATTGCTGCTATATAGGTTTGAAGGTCAACCTTTGTAGGTTTCAATTGTTGTTATCCAAGCTTTGTAGGTTTTCAATTGTTGTTATGTAGGTTTGAAGTCAACCTTTGTAGGTTTCCGATTGTTGTTATATAAGTTTGAAAGTCAAGCTTTGTAGGTTTTCGATTGATGTTATGTAGGTTTGAAGTCAAGCTTAGTAGGTTTTTCGAGATACGAAGCTTTGTAGGTTTTCGATTGCTGTTATATAGGTTTGAAGGTCAAGCTTTGTAGGTTTTCGATTGCTATTATGTAGGTTTGAAGTCAAACTTTGTAGGTTTTCCGAGATACCAAGCTTTGTAGGTTTTTGATTGTTGCTATGTAAGTTTGAAGGTCAAGCTTTGTAGGTTTCGATTGTTGTTATGTAGGTTTGAAGGTCAAGCTTTGTAGGTTTTCAATTGTTGTTATGTAGGTTTGAAGGTCAAGCTTTGTAGGTTTTCGATTGTTGTTATGTAGGTTGAAGGTCAAGCTTTGTAGGTTTCGATTGCTGTTATGTAGGTTTAAAGGTCAAGCTTTGTAGGTTTCGATTGCTGTTATGTAGATTTAAATGTCAAGCTTTGTAGGTTTTCAATTGCTGTTATGTAGGTTTGAAGTCAAGCTTTGTAAGTTTTTAATTGCTGTTATATAAGTTTGAAAGTTAAGCTTTGTAGGTTTTCCGAGATACCAAGCTTTGTAGGTTTTTGATTGCTGTTATGTAGGTTTAAAGGTCAAGCTTTGTAGGTTTCGATTGTTGTTATGTAGGTTTGAAGGTTAAGCGTTGTGGGTTTTCAATTGCTGTTATGTAGGTTTGAAGTCAAGCTTTGTAGGTTTTCGATTGTTGTTATGTAGGTTTGAAAGTCAAGCTTTGTAGGTTTTCAATTGTTGTTATGTAGGTTTGAAGTCAAGCTTTGTAGGTTTTCCGAGATACCAACCTTTGTAGGTTTTCGATTGCTATTATGTAGGTTTGAATGTCAAGCTTTGTAGGTTTTCGATTACTATTATGTAGGTTTGAAGTCAAGCTTTGTAGGTTTTCCAAGATATCAAGCTTTGTAGGTTTTCGATTGCTGTTATGTAGGTTTGAAGGTCAAGCTTTGTAGGTTTTTCGTCACTGTTCATCATCTGCAACCCAACATTTCAAAAATTTCAAAAATTTCAAAATTAACTCATTAACTTTGTAATTTTGTGTTCTAATCAAAAGATCCAACCAATATTCAATACAACGCAACTCAACTCACTCAACAAAACTCTCAAATTCGAGTTATATGGAAAATATGTAATTTTGGAGTTGTGAACTTCATGAAAATGAAGCTAATGAACTCATACCTTAAAGAAGTGATGAAAATAAGTATAGAATACTTAAAACTTTAAGAAATCAACACAAAAACACAACAAAATCTAGATAAAAAAAAAAATTCATTCTTTCTTCAACGAAAAAGAATTAAATCATAATTTGATTTAGAAAAAAAAAAGTTTGATGTTTTAGAAAAATTAAATCATAATGACATTATTGTAATTATTTCAAAACCATGAAAAAATTTTGTAACTTCTACACCTCTTTTACTGTTCACAGATGCCAAATAATTAAATTTGTAATTTTCATATCTTGTTAAACTAGTTTAGTAATTATCTCGTGTATATATATATATATATATATATATATATATTATAATCCTAGAAAAGAGAAACTTCAAAGTGAAACTAAGAGCATGATTATTGGTGGTTTCTAGATAGGTCTCTAAGCATTAAAAAATTAGAAAATAATGATATTAGAGGCGAGAGAAAATTATGAGTCTTTTAAATAAGATACTTTAACATAAGTCTCTAAAGATGTGGATTTTTTTTATTGGTTCATTTTATATTTATATTAAAATATTAATATTTTATGAATAAGAAACTCAAAATAAAAGACTATGGATAATGGTGGTCTAACAACACTAATAAGGATACTATGAGTTGGTCAATCCTCTATTTTTTCACGGGGAGACATATTAACGAAAAACCTACTGTTAAACGTCTATAAGCATATGATAATTGTCACAATTACCTCATTACGCTCTTGTTCTTTACTTCACTCGTTTCTTCTATGTTACAAAATTAATTAGATTTTTTTTCTAGGAGAAAGAAAAAAGAAGAAAAATACAAAAACAAAAAATTGTTACTTACATTTTGCTCTTCTTCCTTACAAGTATGTGCTTATCAATGCTTGTTTGCTAATTTTCTACTAAGTTACAAAACCAAAATTATATATTTTATTTATTTGACCAATTTTCCAAATAGGGAAAACAAAGTAGAGGCAAAAAAAATAATACAGGATTAAACCTTTCCCAAAATTTGTGGCATCAGAAAATATGTGGCTCAAAATTCTAAAAACGGTTCAAATTAAATAAAATATCATAAACCAAAAATCAGAATCTCTGACATTAGCAATTTAATTTCTTCTTCAAACCTCAAATAATGGAAGCGACTCACGTCTCTTGCTCACTCACAAGCCTACCTCATCGAACCAATTCTTCTTCTTTCCGACCACCGTCGTCTCTTCTCTTTCGGTCTCCATCCTCAGCCTCTTTGATGACGACGAAGCGTGGAAACGTGAGTGTGGCGGCTGTTGCTACATCCACGGAGGAGCTACGTCAAGGAATAGCTGAATTCTACAACGAGACTTCTGGTTTGTGGGAAGAGATTTGGGGAGATCATATGCACCATGGCTTTTATGAACCTGATTCCTCCGTTCAACTTTCAGATTCTGGTCACCGTGAAGCTCAGATCCGAATGATTGAAGAGTCTCTCCGTTTCGCCGGTATTACTGGTTCGTTTACTCTATCTCTTCCTCGTTTAGACTTTAGACACACACTCTTGAGTCAAGATTTCTTGTCCAAAAACAAAAAATTTTTATTATCATTGTCGAATCCTCTACATAATTATCTTAACAATATACTAAATTAAATTAATTAGTTCGAATTAAAATTTTATATAAAATATTACGTTCATAGTCTTAAATAATACTTTGGTGTGAAAAGTTCATCTAGGATAATCTATCTAATGAGTGTAGTTAAAATCATCTTGCTAATGATTGAAACATGGGGATTTCCCCATAATTGGTAGATTATAAAGATATTTTAGTTAGATATCCAATCTTGTCAATCTAATTATTAAAAAAAAATGAAAATATAAAAGATTAGCTAAGAAAATAAATAGTTAATTATATAAACAGTAGATGCTTAAATTTTTTCGAAAATTTAGATTTTCCTCAAACAAATTCTTTAATTTATTTATGTGTATATAGATATATTGGATGATTACCCGTGCGATGCACGGAATATTTTTTGTCAAAATATACAATTTTAGTTATTTAAACTTGTTCCTAATATATGTATATGTGATATTTGTTTGTTTTTTATTTATCTTATGATTTGATTTGCATATAAAAATTATTTTAATTTTGTGTATAACTAATATACAATGATCATTTTATATATAGATGATGACTTGTGATGTGTATGCAACTAATTTCTTTGACCCGTGTTATATATAAAATATATATATATATATATATATATTGAACTATTTTTATTTATATTTTGATGTTTCACAATTTTTGTGTATAGTTTTTTTGAATTTTGTTCATTTAAGTTTTAGACTCGTGTTCATGTTACCCTCTATCAATTTTTATGACCCGTATGTATAAAGTATATATTTTGACCCGTGTTCATTTATGTTTTGATGTATTACAATTTTTATATTTAATTTTTTTCCATAAAAGCAATTATCATATACTATATAGATATATTACTTGTTCTTTTTTTTTCTTGTTCATGTATAATTTTATTGTAAAGAATCAAACCTAAGTATCAAATTTTTCAAATTAAGAAACAAATATAAAATATGATAAGGATAGGATAGGATAAGAAACACAATTAACAAAAATTTCTTATTTTTATTGCATTATCTTTTATGAAAATATACATAATTAAAAATAAAGATATGTCTAACAAAAAAACCACGCAAACTAACTAACAATGAAAAAAAGAAAAATTTGCACAGTTCAAATAACTTATTTGTGTCTTCTTTGGTCCACACCCGTAAGTTTTAGGAATTAGTATAGAAATCAAAACTAATTGATACAAAAACATTAATAAAATGTATATATGGTACAAGAAACTCTTATAATATTAGTCTCTCTCCTCTAGCGATAGTAGATCTGAAGTAAAGCTTGCGAAACCTAAGTGACACTGTCGATTTGGGGCACGGCGGCCGGTGGCTCTCAAAGCACTGGTGGCTCTCCTTAGTAATTTCCTTTTGTTTCATCGGTTTTAGATGTCGTCAGAGCTGCGTTGCTGACCTTGCGATGTGTCGTTGGTTGAAGTGGTGGTAGTGAAGCTTCGTCTTTACTTTGTCTTTGCGGTCTTCTCGGTCTCACTGGTGGGCTTTAGCCTTGAGTTCGTGAGCCTATCGCCTCCTTCGCCTTTACTAAGCCCTCTGTTTGTTCTCTTCGAGAATCTTTTTCTCGGCAGAGGTAATAGGGTCGTGGCCTTTTGGTGTTTATGTTAGGTGAAAGCTCCTTTCTTTGTGGTCTTATGTTTGCTTCGATTAACTCTTTGTGATGCTTTTGGTAGTAGTTCAGGCCATAGGTAAAGATTGGTATCTTGTTATTTAGTCGTTATTTAGGATTTGTCTCTTGGCTTTAACCTTTCGATCTATATTCTTCTACTTTGGTGGTTAGTGATACGGTAAAGCGACTTTTTTGGTTTCCTCTTATAAGAATTATACATCAGATCTCGATCGTGATCTGAATAGTTTGGCTAACTTTCATCCGAGTATCAGTCTTGTCGACTTTTGGTTTCGGTCTTGTTGTTGGTGGCTCTCTCTTTTGAGGTTCAATATTCCAGAGTTAGTCTGTGCTTATATTCAGAAGTCTACCTAGTGCAAGTGAGCACAAAGAGAATTGACGTATTTCTGTTCTCGAGACAATTCTTTTTTTTCGAATTTAGATAAGATTTCTAGTTGTTTTATGGTCTTTGTTTCCCTTGGACTTCGTTTCCCTTTTTCTTGGGCTTAAATTTCTGGGGATATACATATTTTCCGCCGGCTCTAGTATTCTACTAGTGTATTCTACCCTTGTATACGATCTTAGATTTAATAATAATAATAATAATAATCAGTGACAAAAAAATGTATATATGGTACAAAAAGAACTAAATACATTAAATTTTATTGTATTTTTATCTTATATATTATATATTTATTACACAAAATAATAATCAAATAAATGATCTATATATTTTTGATTATTATAATTATCCATCACAATAACTAAAAACTGTTTATAAATAGTTAACGAAATCTCTAATTTGTATTATATTTACTGAAGATTTTATATATTAATCTATATTATTAAATACTATTTAAGTAAATTGATAAGCTAACTATTTACATTTCATAATAAATTTACAATTGATGATATAAAAATATGGTAAGTGTATTAGTTAATAATTGTTTTAAAATTAAATAAAATATTTTCATTATACTACTATATGTGTTTATTATATTTCATTTTCTCTTATACATTATGATCAAATGATCTATATCTTTTTAGTTACTATAATTATTCATAGTAATTACTAATAAATTTTTATAAATGGTAAATAAATTAATGTAAAATAGGTAAGAATTATATATATATATATATATATATCAAATAAATTATCGTAAATTAGGTAAGAACTTTCTATTTAGAGAAAATTAATCAATTTAAAGTGATGGAATTTAATGTATCCATGGTAATTAAAATAGTTATTGTACTTTATTTTTTTGAAAACATATCATAATAGTATTAATTGTCAAATTTAATTTCATGATATCATTTAATTTATGATTAACATAGATTTATGTAAGAATTTCTATTTTGAGAAAACAAATCAATTTAATTTGATGAAATTAAATTTGATTGGATTTTAATGTATCCATGGTAATATGAAATAGTTACTGTACTTTCTTTTAACATTAAACATATCATAACAATATTAATTATTAAATACCTCTATATTTGAAATATTTTTTTAAAAAGAAACAATAAAAGATGACCAAATAAGATACTAAGATATGTAATCAATCAAATTAAATACTAAGATACAAATCAATCAAATTATATGTTAATCAGTACTATATTGCTCAAATTTAATATTTTTTAATAAAAAAAACAATAAAAACATATTTTTTTCCAACCAAAAAAATATTGCTTAAATTTAATGGCATGAAATAATTTTATTAATGATTAATGTAAATTATGTAAGAACTTTCAATTTTAGAGAATACAAATCAATTTAATGTGATGGAATTTAATTTGATTAGATTTTAATGTATTCATTGTAATTTAAAATAGTCATTTTCATTTATTTTTTCGAAAATATATCATAACAGTATTAATTGTTCAAATTTAATTTTATTATATCATTTTACAGAATATGAGCGTAAATTTCCACATTTAATTGTGTGTCTTATATCGATTTAAATAATGTATTTTTACTTTAGTTATTCTTATGTAATAAATCACCTATATAAGAAGTAAAACATGTATTATAATATAGAAAATTATTATTTGACACGATAATAATTCTCTAATTTTATTTTATTCAGGTTATGATTACAAAGATAATTTATTAATATTAATTAAAAAATTATATGACTGATACTATGTAATCTATTTTTTATTAAATAATATATTTGGTATAACAATATAAGTTAAAATAAAAGAAATATTAGTAGTATACATAATATATTAATAGTTTATAAAATAAATAAAATAAACTTTTATATAAGGTGTGAGATATCTGAATAAATAAAATAAATTTTTGAGATTACTACTCTTTGTCTCCAGAACATTATCCCTCTTGACCATTTATATAACAAAATCACCAAACTATTTAATAAGAATAAGAGAACTATAATTATTTTACCTAGCAATCATATATAAAAAGTGTTAGAAGACAATGATAATTCTTCATAAATGTATTAAAACTACAACTAAATTAACATATATAATAAACAAAAAAATCAAACTAGTCATAGAAGTATAATTATCTTAACTATAAGAGAAAGAGTGTGAGAAGCTAATGATAATTCTTCAGAAATGTATGTTAATTACAAACTAAAGGCTTTGTACTTATATATAGTTGTGTATAGGGTTTTTGAATATAATAAATGATGGGATGTTTAAATATTTTAGTAAAATAATCAAATATATTGGATCTATGATAATAAATATGAATATACCGACATTATGAGTTGCTAAATATGGTTTAAACATTTAATTTGTAATTTTTATACCTTAAAAAATCTTTAGAGGGTAAAGATTTTAGATAAACTGCAAAAATGAAAAATGTGTTAGTTTTAGGTATTAAAATAACAAAAACATAAATTTAATAAATACAAATTAAGAAATATATATTTTTTCATAATTACAATTTCATTATCTATAAAATTTAGATTATTAATTTTAGTATTTTCTAAATCAATTAATATATTAAAAATATAGCTTATAAATATACCCTAGAAATCTTCAGAGGGCAAAAGTTTTTTGATAAACTGCAAAAATGAAAAATGTTTTAGTTTTAGGTTATAAATAACAACATAAATTTAATTAATACAATTTAAGAAATATATATTGCCATAAATACAATTTCATAATCTATATAATTTGGATTATTTTAGTATTTTATAAATCAACTAATATAGTAAAAATATAGCTTGGAAATATACCTTAGAAACCTTTAGATGGTAAATATTTTTTGATAAAATGCAAAGATGTGTTAGTTTTAGGTTATTAAATAACAATATATTTAATAAATATAATTTAAGAAATATATATTATCGTAAATACAATTTTATGATTCAAGTTACTATGTGCCAAACTGAAAATAAAATTTTAGTGTTTTAGTTATATGAATAAAAAACATGAATTATATTTTTTGAAAAAATTAATACAATACAGAAAATGAAATATTTACCTAGAAATCATATTGGAGATTGTGAGAGATCAATGACTATTGTGAAGAGGTTTGTACCATATAGTAGTGTTAGGTTTTTTGTAAATATTATATTAGGTAAGAATGCATTAACTAACATTAATTCTGAAATTAAATTTTTGTGATACACTTGACCGAAATAAAATTTTAAAGATATATTCTCATTAAATTATAAATATTCGGATATAAAGTTTTTTGATACACTTTACATATTAGGTTAATACGGAAATTAAATGTAATTTGTAGATATGTTTTGGGATTATGCGAAATCATATTTAAGGAATGTGTGACAAATAGTTAATTAAATAATAAATATGTTAAATAAATATTGATTGATTACCATATATAGTTATATTTTAATTAATTTAGCATTTAATTATCTTATTAAATGCTAATGATTCTATTTTCGAAAATTCCTGTAGCAATCTTCTCAAAATACCCTTACGAAACATGTCAAAAACTATGCCAATAAGTGTAATATTTTCTATGTAGGGGTAAATTTAAAATTGGGTTTCTTTATTATATAGAAGATATTGGGTTGGTTCCAAAAAATAAATGAGTTTTTTATTAATTGAAAAAGAGGAAGAAGAGAAAAAGATAAAGAAAGTAGTGGATGTTGGATGTGGGATTGGAGGAAGTTCAAGGTATATTGCTTCTAAATTTGGAGCTGAATGTATTGGCATTACTCTAAGCCCTGTTCAGGCCAAGAGAGCCAATGATCTCGCTGCTGCTCAATCACTCTCTAATAAGGTAACTTTGGATCAAAACTGTAAAGTGTGTTGGTGTTTATCGAACTGATCAGGGACATTGGACGTGTAGGTAACATTCCAAGTAGCAGATGCATTACAGCAACCATTTGAAGATGGAAAATTCGATTTGGTGTGGTCGATGGAGAGTGGTGAGCATATGCCTGACAAGGCCAAGTTCGTGAAAGAGTTGGTTCGTGTGGCGGCTCCAGGAGCAAGGATAATAATAGTTACATGGTGCCATAGAAATCTATCCAAAGAAGAAGAAGCTTTGCAGCCATGGGAGCAAAACCTTTTGGACAAAATCTGCAAAACTTTCTATCTCCCGGCTTGGTGTTCTACTGATGATTATGTCCATCTGCTTCAGTCCCTATCTCTCCAGGTTACTTAATTATACATCTCAGTCTTTGCTGCCTAAACAACAAAACACTAGTTAATTAGTGTATGTGTTTGTAGGATATTAAGTGTGCAGATTGGTCGGAGAACGTAGCTCCTTTTTGGCCGGCCGTTATAAAAACAGCGTTGACTTGGAAGGGACTTGTGTCTCTGCTTCGAAGTGGTATGAAGAGTATCAAAGGAGCTTTGACAATGCCATTGATGATTGAAGGTTACAAGAAAGGTGTTATTAAGTTTGGCATCATCACTTGTCAAAAGCCTCTCTAAGCTTTTATAGCTAAAGATTATATTCATCATTAGGTCTTTATTGGTGATTTGTTAGTCATCTTGTTACTGATTTTAGATGAGTAGTCTAGGGATGATTTCCTAGAACATTCTAAGCATTAATAAAAAGTTTTATTCATTTAAAATCGTATTTTTTTTTTCAACAATTAAATTAAGCATACTTGATTTATAATTCAATCTCTTTAAAATTCTTAACAATACCTTGTGAAATTATGCAATTTTTCATAGTCGAACTGTGGTTAGAAAAGATACGGAGTCAAAATTAATAATTTGATCAAGACACTTCTCCTAAGAATGTTGTTAGAATTTTTTATGTTTCTTTCCATCTAGAGGACAGTTAGTCTTTTACACCCCTAAGTAAATTGCTAGACCAAACTGATTTGGTAAAAACTATTTTTTATAATTGTAGCTTAAATCTCAACTCTTTAAATTTTTTTAAAATCTATTATATATAGTGAAAAGATCGAACCTCTAATGCTAGAATTATTAGTTATGATCATTCTAACTAACATATGGACAAATTATGGATATGGACAAGTTATGATCAAGTCTAACTAACATATGGACAAGTCTAACTAACATATGGACAAGTTATGATCATTCTAACTAAAATATCTCGACATTATAGATTAATAAATTATCTGATCTCAATTAAATTTTCTATTTAGTTAATATATGGACAAATTTATAACCATTAATTTTATTTTATTTTCAACAATTTATAACCATTATAAATTAATGAAAAGATATAACCCCTGTTTTGTAAATGTACACATGTTTAACTCGTATATACGAGTTTACCATATTTTCATATTGAAAGAGTTTTTGAAGAGAATAAACTTTTTTTACTACCTTCAGATGGAGATTCCAGATCTTATTGTATTTAGCTGATGATTTTTATCAAACTCTATTTCTCCAATCATTATGTCCTCTTCATTTGTTGTCCATTCATTATCTACTTTGATTTCTTATAAAAATTCAACGTCTGGCTCTAAGTTTACCATTATGGAAAGTTTTTTATACTTTTTTATCCTTTACCAACATAATTTCGACCAAAATTCAGATTAATTTTCCAAACTTTATAGAAATCCGAATTCTCTTGTATTAAAATCAAATAGATTTTTTTTTTTGTCAATCAAATCAAATAGTTAAAACTGATAAAATTTATAAAGTCTATAACAAAAAGATTTATAGTGATTTTTGAGGGCTTAAATGTTTGCTATGAATTTTATTACTAAATTCTGGATTATTTATGATTTCAATTTTATTTGCTATGAATTTTGTTACTAAATTCTGGATTACCATTATAGTCATTAATGATTTTAATATCTCCGTAAACAATTCATAAAATACACCGAATTTCTTCACAAATATAAGATTTGCATAACATCCTTTTCTACTGGAGTATGATATAATTGAGTCGCATAATCACATTTTTGGATTTTAGGGAGACTTCAGTTATAAAACGGGGTTTGATCCAATTGTTAACCAAAGAAAATATAGGATTATCTTGAGATTTTATTGGCATATTATTCAAGATAATTTTAATTTTAAAAACAGAAATGATATATAGATTCACATGATTGGTCCTTGCCCCGAGTAACTAGAGCATCAAAAAGTGTGTGCTCTGAGGCTGAGACGGTCCAATGTTATATCAAAATTGTGTAACTGAAACTGCAACCAATAATCATAAAAATGTATCATACGGTCCAATAATAATATATCAAAAATGTGTAACTGAAACTACAACCAATAGTAGAATCATATAATCGAGAGATAGCCACGTTTCGTGTTTCTCTAACCTCAATAAATGAAAGCCGATTCTCGCAATTTCCCCTCTCACATGCCTTCACGATCAGTCCAATTATTTCGACTACAGATTTGGCTTTTTGTAGTCAGATCTTTTTTTTTTTTTTTGTTAAACCAGACCCGGTCTGGGGAATCAGATCTTTTTTTAATGTGTTCGACTTTCTATACAGATTTTGGCTTTTGTATTATTATTTATTTTCATCTTTTTTAGTTATAAAGAAAATCTTATATTTTGTCAGTTGACTTGTCTTTGATTTTGGTACCAGGTAGTAAATTTAAATCTCGCCAGCTCTAGTATAAACAATTTTGCTATGGATCAAATTTTTGTCGATTTTAGTAATAGAATGAATAAATAAAGTTAAGAAAAATCAGGTGCACCGATGATGTCTACTTGCTTCAATCCCATTCACTCAAGTTGATTTGCAAAATTCTTCTATATTTTAGGTTCATTTAGCTAGAAATATAAAAAAATTCTTATATTTAATTTTTAGACATGGTTTTGTAGATATTAGGAGCTCCACATGCCCTGACACAAAGATATTACTTGATGACCCTGCACACTTAGCTTAAATCAAATTAATAAAAAAATGTGAGATATGAGATATGATGAGATAAGGAAACATCAACATTTAATATTTTCGCACAAAGAAATATGGTAGCAAATTGAAGAGAGACATACTTAAACAATATAAGTATTATTAAAATTTCTAGCATGTACCAAAATAGTGACACCATTAAAAATGACTTAGATAAGTAAATATGTACTGAAATGTGTCAACAAATATAATGTGTAAATAATAGCTTAATATGTAACACAGGTAGTAACACGTTAAGTTAACATGCACTTATCTATATATATGACTACACAAATGATTATCTTGATAAATCTGATATTTAAAATATAAAGTGCATATGTAGACACGGAAAGGAGGCGATGGGCGATGGCGAAGGTGATGGTGATGGCGACGGTGATGACGAAGACTTCAACGGTGGCTCAACGGCGATTGGAGATGGCGATGGCGAAGGTGTTGTTTTACTCGGTGATTCTATGGAGATTATAGGGGATTTCGCGGCGATGTCAACGATGAAATTGGGATTTTGCCAAATCTTCTTCCCGATCTGGAATCCTTGGCAGGATCATTTGATTATTGAGGTTACCTCTGTCTTAATTGATATTGAAATCAACGTAAATCCGTTGTTACAAGATTTTCTCTTGATTTTCATTAAATCTAGGGTTTGGTTTCCAAAATCTGGTAGGTTAAGGGCTGGTTTAGATTTGATTGTGATGAGTTGGTATATCTTTGTCTCACAATCGCGTCTTGATTTTTCCGGATTTCATAATCGATTTACTCTTTTATCGGATCCAAGTCAGTTAGGTCTTGACTATATGTTCAGATTTATCGTGATCTATGTTGATGATGTTGTTGAGTTGCTTTGGGTATCATTTGGTTTGTTTCCTTTTGATAGTAAGTTACTCGTATTGACTCTTTATTTCCTCTATGCTTGGTTACATCCTTTTCATGGGGTTCGTTGCATTTCTAGCCCTTTAAGTTTATTATGTTCCCGTTCTGGGGTGTTGTCTGTGTTGTTATTAGCTCAGATCACGGTTGCTCAGTCTTACTGGTTCTATGTTCTTATGCGTAAGGTAGCTCAGATTATGTCGCTTTTAGTCTGGGTCTTTTTTCCAAATAGGATTATTATTCTGTTATCAAATCTGATGTTTTTTCTGGACTGTTGTGATTCTGGAGTATCTTTCCCGTTGTTAATTATGCGCATCTTTAGGATCCTTTTTTGTATTCTAGATTATGGCAGTATCTTGGATATTGACATATACCAGATACACATGTTTTTCACATCCGTTGTCATTGATGATAATTTATTTGGTCAATCGCTACTAATTCTAGTATCGGATGTTTTTGTGTATTATTTATGGCCGATGGGGGCTCCTTTTCCCCTCTATCAGGCTTCAGTTCACATCTCTAACCTCTCTTCTAATCTATGTTGTTTTAGAAAGGTTTCATTTCATCTCATGTCTCAGCTAAGCTTAGCTAAAAAGGCTCTTGAGAACAGGTCTCCTCCGAGGAAGTTGACGATTAAGGTGCCAGTTACAGATAACTCTGCACTTTTGGCTCGCTGTTCCAAGATCCTGCTAGGACGTTGTCTGAATTCAATGTGTCAGGATGTCGATACTTTTCTCTTTGTGATGCCTAAGCTTTGGCATCTAAAGGGACGTGCTCAAGGGCTCAATTTAGGTAACGGGCGGTTCCAATTTGAATTCGAATCCAAGAGGGAGTTGCAGCACCTTCCGCGTCTTCGGTCAAGTCATTTTGATGGGTGGATGGTGTCATACGCGCCTTGGAAACCATTTGCGGGAGCCAATTACCCTCATTCCATTTGCTTTTGGGTTTAGATAACGGGTATTCCTTTTGAATACAGTACTGAAGAGATTTATGCGCTAGTGGGAGGTTCTTTGGGTCATGTTCTGGCGGTGGATGTTGACAAGAGGAGGATCCAAATTGAGTTCCCTTGTTCCAAGTCTCTGGTTTTCTCTTCCACCCTAGAATTCTCGGATGGACAGGAGACTCAGTTGCTGATTGAGTATAAAAATCTCGAAGGCTTTTGTTCTTTATGTTACCGTCTAACTCACAGTTCTTCAAACTGTTATAAAGTGAAACAGGATCCTTCTGTAGGTCGAGGAGAGAAGAGACTTTCTTCACAGAGTGGTCGTAACAAAAGTTACAAAGGAGCAGTCGTGGGTGGAGCTGGTCAATCAAGTCGTGACAAGGAGTTTCTGAATGATCTCATGAAGAAGACTTTGGGCTATGGGTCCAAGTCCAAGAGGAGCTTCCACCACGCGGCAATCCAACCAGATGTGGTCTCTGGCCAGTGCTGTATGGGTGAGAGTTCAATGCCGAATATGAAAGTCTCTATGGAGGACCAGAATGGTGTTTTGTCAGTGAAGAAGGTTCGTCGTCCTTTGTTCCAAACTGAGGAGATCCTGATGGAAGCACCTAGTTCTAAGGTTCAAGCTGATGCAGCTCTCGTGATTCATGAGGAATCAGATGGGTTTGCTAAGGAGGACATCAGCCAGAATGTGAATGTGGATAAGATGGATGCAGGTATGACTCATGATGTTGATAAATGTCAAAACTCTGTTTCGGCTATGATTGATACAGATGTCCAGATTGATTCGGAGAAGAAAAGTGATGATGTGTTTGAAGAAGAAGGTGAAGGATCTTATACAACTGAAGATCAAATTGAATTCGAAGAGCTGCAACGAAAGTACGAGCTGCTTGATAAGCAGGCGATGAAGCATCATGCTGAGAAACCACCTATGCCTCCTACTAATCCAGGATCAAGATCGGGTACTCCACTTCGTAGTGTGAGTACTCGCAAGATGAATGTGATGGTGGCAATGTCTCCTCGTCAAATACCAAAAGAGAGTAAAGGCAAAGGAAAGAAGTTCAAGGACCAGGAGAAAGGCCCTATGAAATATTAAGTTTTAATTTAATTATGTTAAAAACACTTTGTTGGAATTGTCAAGGTATTGACAATAGGGTTTCAATAAGTTTTCTTAGGGATATTTGGAAAAAACATAAGTCTGAGTTTTTTGTTTTTGTCTGAAACTAAGAATAATATGGTTTTTATGGAAAAAATTCAATCACATTTAGGTTATAATATGATGCAAACCGTTGAACCAATTGGTTTAAGTGGAGGCTTGGCTTTATTTTATAAGGACTCTTCTAATGTCGTTTTAATTCATAAGGATAAACGAATGATTGATGTTTCATGTGAATCTAATGGGAAAACAGTTTACATTACTTTTATATATGGTGAACCAAACCAAAACCTTCGTGATCAGGTGTGGGAGAAGTTGACGAGAATCGGTATTATTCGGGATTCCCCGTGGTTAATTATTGGGGATTTTAATGAAATCACGGGGAACCATGAAAAACAAGGGGGCACGCAGCGGCAGCCAAATTCGTTTTTATCATTTAACACGATGATCCAAAATTGTGGTCTTATCGATTTTCCAAAATTAGGTAATTCGTGGTCCTGGCGAGGTGTCCGAAA